>PVKH010011230.1:0-17856 GCA_004027955.1 Chaetophractus vellerosus
ATGTCCTCTTCTCCCTCTCTGATCTCTCCCAAATCAAACACCATCTCAGATCCTATTCCTCTGATCCTTCTCATCTTATCAAAAATTTCAATACCCAGCTGTCCTTAATAATCCTACTTAACAAACCAACAACTGCTTGCCTCTTACAAGTAAGCTTTTGGCTAACTCCTAATTCTGCCTTCTGTGCTCCTAAAAGGCAATAATCCAAAACACAACTGTTAAATACCAGTCTATCCAAACTGCCAAATTAAAGCTTAACTGCACTTATAATGCTCAAATATTCCTAACTGTTGCTGACTCCTAGTAAAATTGTTTCCAAAAACAAGCTTGCATATTATAAGCAACACTGATTCCAGAAGAAAAAATCTTAAAAGCAGTAAAATCAAAGATATAAAATAATGAAAAGCCTAAAAATAGCCTTACCAATGGAGTAAGAATTATGAGCAAGTTAACGAGCTTTATGTTTCTGTCGGTGTGTCATAACTCTTTTTGTGTTTGTCTGTTTGTTCAGTGTATGTCTTAATACTTCCAGATGGTAATATTAAATTGATAAGTGGAAATTCTTAAAAGAGCTCTATTCAAATGGACAAAAATTAAATAAGCACTTATATTAATAAGTATGGATGCTAATAAGGTAAATTTGCATTGTATATATTAAATCTTTAAAGCGATGAAAATTGTATATCTTGACTAATGAAATTACTGCAGATCTCTTCATAGAAGATAGTTCTTGCCTAAATTGAAATGAAGAGTTTATTTTTCTTCACAGAATGAAATGAAAGATGTGAAACTTAAATGGATATTGAAAGAAGTAAAAAGTTTGTAGGAGTGCTGTCTGAAATTTGATAAGTTTGTTCAGGAAAGTGTGTTTTGTCCTAAAACAAGACGGCTGGTTTTCATAAAATCAGAGTGGAAGTATGTAGGACAAAACTTGAATGCATATGGCAAGTTGTAGAAGGTACTGTGGTAGTGTATACTTTAACCTTATCATTTCCTTGCCTGTTTAAGAAAACTAAATCTTATCACTTTTAAAAGAACATAATGTTCAAACCTGTCTTCTCAGAGTCAAATCCTGAAAAACATCTTTCACCTTGGGAAAAAGTGAAAGAATAGAATAGTTGGGTTCATTTGATAGAAGTTGAATGGAAAGTGTTTAAAAGTGTTATAAAATTAAAAGAAATTCTTTAACCTTCTGTTAATCAAAGTTGTACCAGTAAAATGTTAATATGAATACTTAAGAGTACATGAAATTCCTGAAGATCTAAAAATGTTTCCGCGCAATATTAGAGAGTGATGTCAATCATGGTTTTAATTGTTTTTTAAAAATGGTATGTGTCACAGAAACAACCTCTCTGCCTTGAAATCAAGAGGCGGATGCCTGAGGTCTTCTTCATCTGATTTGCCCTACCTCTGCTAAAGAAGGAGCTCTATGGCTGCAGAAAAAAGAGTGGCCACTGAGGGTATAATGGCAGATTATCGTAGATTAAAGTAACACCACTGATGTTTGCAGCAGTCCCAAATATTGCAAGTTTGTTGCAAAAATTAGTATCCAGTTTTGCCACTATCACTTTGTTTTAAAACTTGCTAAGGCTTTCCTTAGTATCTCTTTAGGCAAGTCAAGCCAGCCTGCATTCACCTTCATGTGAGAGGGTCAAGGGTGGATTTTCCAGTGCTTCCCCAAGGCTGTGTGCATAGGCCAACCATCTGTCCTGGCCTGGTGGCAAAGATTCTGGCTGCGTGGAAAAACCTGTGGCTGTAACCCTATTGATGATATCATGTTAACCAGCAATCCTTTTCTCAGAATTAAAAGAAGCATCAGAGACAATGGTATCTTATCTTAAGAGCCTGAGATGGGCAAACAATTGGGACAAGCTACAATGTCCTGGTTGTCTATCAAATTCTTAAATCTTGTTTAGTTGAGTAAAACAAAAAAATGTACCTTCTGCTGTAATTGATAAAGTACAATTTTTCCTAATAGAGTTTACAATATTGTTGGGTTACTGAAAACCGTTCACCCCTCATTTAGCTCAGATACTAAAACCATTATATGTATTAATCAGAATAGGTTGTGCATGGAAAGGAGATCTGCCTGCCTGCCCCCCAAGCAGGCTGCTTTTTAGAAGAAAGGGCAATAACACAAGTTTTAGCAGTAAGGGGGGTGGTGAACCTTAATTTACCCTGTAAATTAAATGTAGCCAGTACCAATATTGGCTTTAGGTGGAGTTTGTGGCAGAGGCAACATTCAAAACAAATATCCCTTGTGCTTTAGTCACAATTGTAAGAAGAAGCCAAAGTACAAGAAAGGTACAATGAAGTGTTGTGGGCTGCCCTCCATGGGGGAGAGATCTGTGGAAGAACATCTGGGATGCCTGCCAGCAGCGACAGGTAACTGTCTGTCATGCCCCTGTCCCCTCCTCTCACATCTCTCTTGGGACTGTTGAGGCAGATGCCCTCACGAAGATCCAGAGCCATACCATTGAGACCAAACAGCAGCAGAGTGGCTCCACCGAAAAGGCAGACCTTGTGGTGCCTAGCCCAGCAGTTCCAACTGCCTGTCACTCACCAGCAGCTCATGAACATCACCCACGAGTGTCCTTCCTGCTCACTCCAATGACTGTGACATCAGTCTCCTCCTGTTCTGTTAATAATCTAAACTCTCCTATTTCTGCTAAAACTCTATGTGTGTAAGCCCACCAAATTATGAAATTTCATTGTCAACCATTAATGTTCAATGCTGAGTATACAATCTTATTACTCCTTCTGGTCAGACTCCTGGAGGCCATAACTTCAGCTCACCCTGAATTTCATGGTTAATTCCTATCCTTACCACAATGATAACTCTCTTTCTCCTCATATCAGCAGGTCCATACATCTTCTGCGCAATAACTCAGTTAATCCAAATAGCTGTCCAAGATGTCACCCATGATCATGTACATGATCTTCTCCTGCTGCAAAAATACAGTGCCAGCCGCTGAGCCAGAAGCCACAATATCTCAACGCCGAAAGGGGAACAGTAACTGAATCCCACAACGCCCCATAACAGCAAAAGCAGCCAGATGATCGATGCCCACCTTCTCACTCTCCCTCTCCACCAACCATATCAAAAAGAGTTGGGAATGTTAGCCCCATTTAGCAAAATAATACCCCAAGACCCCGGTCAGTGCTGGCAGGTCTACCCTGCCCCAATAATAGATGACCCCAAACTCCCACCCCTGTCCCTAATCCAATAGGATGTACTAATCTCAAAACAAGCCATACAAATATCAGAAAATCGTGGGAGGTTCCCGTACAGTCATAAATGAAACTTGTTGTTTTTATATTAACAAAACTGGGAAGGTAGAAGAAAATCTTAAAATTTCAAAAGAAAACATAGAGATCATTCAGAGGGCCTGGGACAACAGCTGTGGGAATCAATCCTGGTTATCCTCATTTCTCTCTTACTTTTTCTCACCCCTAAAATTAATCCTTTACCCATTATAACACCACTTACTGCTGCTGCTTCTTTTTGGTCCTTGTCTCTTACAGCTTCTCGTACAATTCACATGTCGAATTGTACAATCACCAACTCAGGAATATGTGAATGGCATCTTCTTGCTAGAGGAATGCAAATACCAACCTCTTTGGGATCAGAAATCAGAACCCACCAGGCAGAACAGAAGGGAACCCTTCTCTGGCCCATAACAGCAGGAAGTAGTCAGACTGAGTCGATTTCCTGAATCTCCTTACCCTTCTGTTCTGCCCAGTATTGCCATTACTTAGGCCCTTTGATTATATATATATAAAATCAAAGAGTTAGGAATGTTAGAGGTATCCCCTTACAAGGTTTGCAATGATTAACAGGTCATAAGACCATGACTCAACTCCCCTGTGACATAAATTGAAGAAAGGCAGCCTCCAGCCATAACCTATTGAGCAAGCCATAGCCTATGGGCAGCTCATCCCCTCCCAAGAATAAACAAAATGGAGCAGATAAGGGCCATCACCCGCTTTGGGCCCATGCACCACCAACCCCTCCCACATTTCAAGACCTCTTAGCCCACTTCCCCCTGGCCATTTGGCCCCAGACTGTACTTGATTTCCCTGCCTAGTGATGCACTGTATAAAGTCATATCCACCACCCTCTGGGGATGGACTGAAGTCTCTCTTCAGACCCCCTTCAGATCTCCTCCGTTGGGAGAGCTTCCCAATAAACTTTCTGCCTGCATTTGTCAGTCTTTGTGTCCCAGTCTCACCATTTTTCTCTAGCAGTTATTAATAGGGGAGAGGGGGATAGGGGAATGGCGTTGGGTATATGGGAATCCCCTATATTTTCTATGTGACTTTTCTGTAACCTAAAGCTTCTTTGAAGATAAAATGAAAGAAATAAGACATTGGGGAAACTTACAAAAGAAATAGTCACTTTGCATACAAGATAATAGAACTTATAGTGATGAAAGAAACGACGCATAAAAAGTTTTTATTTTATTTCAGATTTTAATTTTTGTATTTTATTTGTTATTTTATAAATTATTATTTTATTTTCTTATTAATTCTATTTGGCTTCACTTTTAGAGAAGTTTTGGATTGCAGAAGGGTCACAACTGTGGCAGGGGAGGATCACTGATGTGGGGTGTCAGTGATGCAGGCATGAGTGGGGAGGGGTGCACCGGGGGCATGCCTCTAAGGCATATGAAAATGTTCAAGTGTTCATGGGGCATTGTCTCAGTGGGTGGAGACCCACACAATAACCAAATTCCCATCCTGGGGAGTTCTGTTACATTCTCTAAAAGAGCAGTGGGAATCTCCCTAGTACATAGGCAGTGCCTAGTGAAGGAGGGCAGACCATTATACCAGGTCCTTGATATGGATGATTGTACTTATGAACCTTTTCTCGTGAAATTGAAACTTAGGCTAGTATTGTATATTGCCAAAGAGTAACCTCCTGAAAGCCTCCTTGTTGCTCAAATGTGGCTGCTTTCTAAGCCAAACTCAGCATAAAAATGCACCACCTTCCCTGCAAGGTGGGACATGACTTCTGGGGATAAACCTCCCTGGCCCCAAGGGATTGTTACCAAATGCTAACTGGTAATGCATCTGGAAAAAGACCTTGACCAAAAGGGGGAAATATTAAATACAAATGAGTTTTTATGGTTAAGACATTTCAAAGTGAGTTGAGAGGTCATTCCAGAGGTTACACTTATGCATGTCTCAGCAGGATCTCATTGACTGTCACAGTAGACAGTGCCTTGAACAGCTGGACTCCTGAGGGCTCTAGAGACATCTGGATACTAAAGGCAGAACAGAAAAGCCTGGGAATTTGGCACCCTGTCAGTGGGCCTTACTTTGGAATTTATGCTCCCCAGTGTAACAGAATTAGACTTATTTATAGTTTCCCTACACAAGGCTCTTCTGTCCCTTTTATTTGAACCTATAATTCGCATTATACCTGTTACATATATGTCCCAGAGACTTAAATCTTTGGTCTGTTCATGTGCTAGTTGAGTCCTGAATCTCAACAGAGTTGTATTACCTACTCTCCAGTTCACTGGACTCACCCAGGACAACAAACAAGGAGATGATGATGGACAACACCTATCCCAAGGAACAGGGAATATCTGCAACTGCAAGCGAGACAGTTCCATCCATCTGTCCCATGAGATCTAAGCCCCTCTCAATTAGAAACACAGTGGGCATCACCATCCCAAAATCGCCAAGATTGGGGAACGAACAATGGATTAAAGTAGACTTATTATTATTCTATTATAGACTTATTATGATTTTAGCAATGGAAGAACTTTTATCATTACTATAATGGCAGCAGCCACCAGATGTTCTGAGGGAGGGGAGAGAGAATAATAGGTGTAACATGGGGGCACTTTGGGACACTGGAATTACCTGCATTACATTGCAATGATGGATACAGGCCATTATACATTTTGTCATAACCTATAAAATTGTGTGGGGCAGAATGTAACTATAATGTAAAACTATAGTCTATGATTAGTAGCAATGTTTCAATATGTGTTCATCAATTGTAACAAATGTACCACACTAATGAAAGATGTTGCTGTTGTGGGAAAGTGTGGGAGAGGGAGGGTGTGGGGCATATGGGAATCCCTTATGTTTTTTTATGTAACATTTATGTAATCTAAAGCTTCTTTAAAAATAAATAAATAAAAAAGAAGTTATGGAAACATAAAAAAAGAAAGCAATACACTTTTAACGATTAAGATAATGGTTATTTGGCTCAGAGGAATCAAGATGCTCTGTTTGTCTGAATGAAAAGGCACAATTTATGCATGATGAGAAACATCCAACCAGTGGATGGCCTTGGTGACTTTTGGTAGAGCAATATCTTGCTAGGACTAGGCTCCTGAAAGCCAAGGACAGCTAGTCCCGCTTTTAGTCATCCCTTCGACTCTGGATGGAAACCTTCATTCTAAGCAAGTAAAAGAGGAACCAATAAAATGGTGAAGATCTGTGAAAGGCTTACCACTTCTAATGTCAAGAGCATTGGAGGGCATGGCAATTTAAGAATTGTGTACATGCCTAATCTAAGAGTGGATCACAAGATTTAGCTTGATAAACTTGACTCAAATCCAGTCTCATATTGTGTGGCTTGAGAAAGTCACACAGACTCACTATGCATCAATTTTCCCAACTACAAAGTGGGAAAAAATGTTCTATATCCCTCTTGGTTACACAAGTGTTTTGAATGACTACCTGGACAAAAGTTCTTCTAAAAAGACAAAATGCAAAATGAGCCTAGCACAGTGTTGGCACAAAGAAGATAATCAGTCTACACGAATGAGGAAGGTTCCACATGTAAGACAAGGAGACCTAATCCACATACCATCACTGAAGGATCTTTAAATGTTTCCAGAAACTGACTGAGAGTGTTTTGTGCAATAGGTAACAAAATCCCAAATTATGGGTGCCAATGAGTTATCTGCTATGGCCTAAGCCCTGTCAAGGACCGTCCACATCTGAGAATTACCCATCATATACCAAATTAAGGCCTTGCAGCCATACAAGTCAGGAAAGACAAAGCCAGCAGCATTTGAGTAAGCTCTTGCTGTAGGATTAGAGAAGGAACATTTCTAGGGGAAGGAGACTCAGGTACTAGGACCATAAACTACCAAATGCTTTTCAGCTGCCATTCAGATATCACTTTGAAATTTAGCAGATTACAAATAAAAGGTATATTACAGTTGTATGTTCCATCATAATGCACAGACTTGTTTTCGAATGAGCTTGGATGATATCAGTAGTAATTCAGAAGACATTCTAATGAGTCAATTTCTTCATTTACTATACACTTTTACTGACCCCCAGAACAAGCGCATTGAAAATCATGAGGGGTATAAAAATGAATATATCCTGCTCTTTACCCTACAAGTTTAATGAAGGTGGGGAGGCAGATCACCACACAGTTAAAATGCAATATGGTAAGTATCGGGCATTCCTGTAAACTAAATACAGAGGACAGAGTGATCAAAAATCATGAGGGATGTGAATGTGAATGAGGCTTTGAGGAAGAGATCAAGGAAGAAGATCTTTTGGGCAAAGTTTTGTTTGATAAGGAGTAGAAGGCAGGGCATATCCTAGCCACAGGCAGGGCCTTATAAAAAGCAAAGAGACATAGAAAAACTTCACGTTTGGATAATGTTGAGATGATGTCTGTAGCCAGGGCAAATATGTGTGTGTGATGGGGGTGCGGGGAGTGGTGGGTGATAGGGCTGGAAAGATGGGGTTTGAACGATATTGTCTACAGCCCTGAACTTCATTCCAAGTAGTTGGGCTTTGTCTTCAAGGTTTCAGAAATATAACTCTAATCAAGTGGCAGGTAGACAAGAATAACTAACTTAGATAGCAGGAGCATTTAGGAGGCTGTTGTAATAGATAGGACAAAAGTAGAGAAGCCCCAAACTCAATCAGTATTAGCAGTATTAAGGGAGTAGGTACAAGGAGTTCTCAAATTGAGAGCAAGGAAAACTTCTTCTAGTTTAGGTGGCTATTAATGATAATATTATTGGAGGAAGGACAAGAATAGGGTAAGGTCCTGTGTTCAATATGGCACACTTTGTGTGTAAGGCTCATTTTCCTCACCCATAAAATGAGGATAAATAATAACCAATAAAACCAGTATTGGAGGTACTGTGAGTATTAAATGATATGATAAACAAAGAGAACAGAATGCTATTTTACTATTATATTTCTGAAAATATGGGCCCGGAGAGAATCTGGGGTAGAAGAGGAACATTTGGGAGCTATGAGCACATAGGTTATGGTTGGATGGTCTAAGTGACACATCCACGTGTATGAGCTTCATCACCCAGGGGGATTGCCTTCTGGAGACTGGAAGCTTGATACATGCAAATATGCAGAGGATGGGGTACTGGAATGTTAGCCAGCAAAGTAGGCTTTGAAGGAATGAAGCAAATATGGGAATCTGGAGAAAACAGCATCACGGAAATAAAAGAAGCAGAGAATAGCCAAAAGTGTCATTTCTTACCAGAAGCTGGTAGGATAGGAGCTGAACTGAGTGAATTTTGCACTGAGGAGACTATGGGTGCCCTAGCCAGAGCTGTTTAAGTATAGTGGAGGGGGTGAAAACATCACAGTTCATCTAGAAAGGTTTCATTTTTCAGACATGTGACTTTATTCTGCAGGGCTGGGATCCTTAGATTTTACACTCCCCCAGGAACTACAAATAAAATTTTTCTGGGGAGTGGATGTAGTTCAAGTGGTTGAACACCTGCTCCCCAAGTATGAGGTCCCGGGTTCGATCCCTGGTACCTCTTGAAAACAAACAAGAAAATCAACTCTGGGGAGTGGATGCAGGTCAGTGGTTGAGCACCTGGCTTCCCAGTGTACAAGGTCCTGGGTTCAATCCTCAGTACCTCCAAAAATTTTTTTTTCTTCTTTATTTAATTTGGAGAACAAAGGGACTCTTGAATCAGACTGAGGGAAAATTACTGCTATCAGGATTCTTTGCTATATTTTTTCCACAGAGAAAAGACACTAGGTTTTGGGGGAAGAGTAAAGAAATAATGGTAATAAAATATAAAAGAGCCCAAAGAAAAATGCAGAACTTTTGGTAATAATCAGAAAGTAGTTCTAGACTAGTGCTGTGGAGAGAATAGAGGAAAGTGCCTTTGAGACTCTACACCTGCCTATAAAGGGCCATTAAGGACGCATGTTCTCAACCACGTATGGCTTACGACAATATCCATCTTACCTTTCTTTTGATATCAATGAACTGGGAAAACATTAAAGACCAATATAACGACAGCTGCAGGATGTAGTAGTAGTGGAGGTCAGATGTGAGTGGCTAAGGATGAAAAAAGAAATGGAAAGATTAGTTAATAGGACGTCCAATTTGTGTCACAAACATCTCAAGCTCAGTGACATGGTCTTGCAGCTGAAATCTTGCTCCATCCTCCTTGTGGGTAACAGGGTTTTGAAAGATGCCTCTAATCCACAGCTGGATGGCATTATTTCCATTTCATCTCCAACCAAAAATGCATTAATTAGTATGAATACTTGGTACCCAATTCTTCATTCAGTTTAACAATAACATTTATGTTCCTCTGAAATAAGTATCAGCAAGATTGCTTAGGCAACTTGAAAAAAACCATTCTAATGCACACAAAAGAATAAGGCCTGGACAACTGCTATGAGATTCACAGTACAGGGGGGAAGGAAGGTAGCTGATGGAAGCTCAAGTACTTTATGGGTCGTTGAGGCATGGAGTTTCAAAATGTTCCATTAATCAGAGAGTGTTCTTGTTATTAGGAAATGATTAGAACATCACAAATATCAGGAAAGGATGATTCAAAACTATTTGTTAATAGATCAGAGACATAGGGAGACTGATGAGATATCAGACTAGGTATCCAGCCAGGAAATCTGAGCTCAAATCCCTGCTCCACAGCTTAGTAGACACAGAACCTGGGCCCTAGTTTACTTATTTGTAAGATGAGGGCAATACCTGCTCTACCTGCTTCAGAGGTTCAGGAACAGGGAGAGGGTCAGAGAGGTCAAGGGAGTCAGGAATATTTATTTTGCATATAAATCCATAAAAACGAAACAGAGTTCTTAAAAACTTTTTTGGTGAGTATTTAACTGTTTCATTGAGTTGTGATCAGACTGAATGAAAAACCCTTGAAACTGATCACACAAACATGGCCACACCCCTACATAAAGGTAATACTACACAATAAATACCATTGAAATCAAAGTGCTTTGTACTCCAATAGCAGTACCATGGACAAGTATCTTGAAAAGCCGAGACTCACTTAAATATGAAATCTGAGCATGGGCATCAACAACAGTTGTCCCTCTCAGAGAGTTCTGGCAACAAAATATATGATAGGACAGGACACTCTCCAATCTCCAACCAGCAATCCTAAGCTCTAAGTGATGACGGACATCGATGTGTTTATCAAACTCAGCAACACACTGGAGAGAATATATTTCCTAATGAATTGTCCTTTCACACGTGATGGCATTAGCGATGAGGGGCAGATGTACGGCAGGCTCAGGTCAGCTGTAGAAAATAGGGTTCTGGCTTTCAGATCTTTAGGAGACTCTTACTCTTTGTGTCACCACTTAGGAAAATGCCACAGATGGGTGCTGAGGACAAGTTAGAGCATGTCTAGAACTGCAGAGTTCATAACTGAGCATCGTATTATAATAACGATCATATTGAAACGTGCTTGGCAGTTGACTAAGCTTACCCAAATGTTATCCTATTTGATTCTTATAAAAATCCTATAGATTTAGTAATACCCTTCTCCAGGTTGTATAGTTGATGGGAAATTGTCAGGTTAAGGGGCTAATCCTGTGTCTCATAGCTAGTGAGAGAGTCCTTGTGACCACAACTAGGGCTTCTCATTCCTAACTTGTGTTCTTTATAACTAGGAATACAAGGATCAAGGGACTGCAACTTTATATTATTTTACTTAAAATATGCACACATATAAAAAATTATAATTATATATGCAAAATGTAGTATGCATTCCCATACACAAGGAGAAGCATGCCTTTAATAAAGTTATGATAGACCACTTATTCCATCTAAAATCTATCCATTTATTTCTTTAATATATATGTTAAAGACACATTAAACATGTTTCATAAGAATGCTCAATTTTTAAAAGTGCTCTTAGGGCTTGAGGCTGATCTGAATAGATTTATTTATACATTTACCTATATATTTATGTGGACATAATTATACACAAATCTCTATAATTACATGAAAGACTAAGGTCATATATATAATTGTTCTGTGATGTTTAACACTCCCCCCACCCCCCAAAGAGAGCAGCTCATTAAAAAAAATAGCTATGGAGTTCATTCAGGATGACTACTTTTCATAAAAGATCATGAAATTGTCCAGGATTTCGGAAGGCATATGTTAAATTATTCATGGAAAAAGAGATGACTTATCAGTAGAAGGCACACAATCTTGGTCTGAAGCCTCTCATAGGGTCTCTTTCCTTCAATAGTAATGATACTAAAGATCCTGATATTTTTCAACATACCACTATCTACCAGGCCCTCAAACTTTCATGTTGAACCTATAGCTCTCTCTGCAAAACTCTCTGCAGCTACAATTTGAACCACTGGCCTAGCAACTAATTTTCTCAGAAATAAGCAATTTCTCAGCTCCACCATAAATGTGAAAGCTATTTGAATCTACATTATAGTTAAGAACTAGAGTGGGCATTACATTTCATATGGCATTTGTTCTCAATGTCTTAGGTGATAGAACTCACCTCATAAATTTGCTGCATCAGAGCAGCTACCTTGGCAACATTTGAGTTAAGGTTTCTGGTAGCCTTGGTGTACCTTGAAAAATAGAATTTTATATACATATGGACTTGCCACTCAGTATACCATTACAGGATACAAAGAGAGCTTTAAATGACAATATTCCAAGCATTTAAAATAGAAAAACAGCAATTAGGCCTGAGAATTACAATTGTGTACAATAAGTGATTGGTTTCCAGATTGCTTTAGTTTTTATCAGATCAGCATGGAATGCTCAGCTCTCTTTCACCCTGTTATGTTGCTTTTTTACATTTCTTTCTAATCTGAATAAACTACTTAAAAGAGATGGAAATGCAAACTGGAATTCCATTTCAGTGTGTCTTTAGCCTTGAACTCGCCCAAGAAGTATCCAGTGTCAGTCCCTGACCTCTGTTGCAATGCTGTATGCCAGAGGAGATGCAGTGCAGGCTCGCGTGCATCAGGCTTACGCACACCAAACGACCAAACGTCCTAAAAGGACAACCCAAAAGAACCCCAGTCAAACTCAAAAATCCAAGCTGCGTATTATAATGTGTGTGTGCTTCTTTTCTCACCTAAATATCTAGTAATATTTGCTTTTCTTATGTAACATATTTTAATAGTACTAGAAAACTCTCTGTTTTAACATTTAAATAGAAACTGATCTGGGACCACAGCAAATTCTAATCATACTGAATTCATGGACTGATGCAAAGGCCTGTCAGTGGGCTGGGATTTGAAATGCTCCCTTTCTGGGGTATGAACTCATTCTCAAACAACAATGCTCTTTTAAGCTGCAGAAATAACCCATCTACCTGTAATGGCACAAGTCCATTTTTCTGCACTTAAGGAAACAGTGCTTAATTTACATATTTTGAGTCTGCTCCCAAACCACAAAATGAAACAAGCTCAGTGTGCTGCCCCAAGTTCCACACTTGAGCTTTCCAAACATGCTGTTGAGATAGGCCTGTGCTGTCATCAGGTCTTCAGGCTTTCCTCGATGATTAGAAATAGATCAGTTGTTAGCAACGGGACTTAACCACCTGATAAACTGATTGCATCCTACCCTCTAGCAAATGTACCTTCCATGCTTACTTCATCTGCTGGAGCAACTGGGCTTTGATTCTGAACTTCACTAAAAATATGCGGTGCTATGGCCAACATCAAACAGCCAGAGGCCTGGGGGCTTGGTAAGGTCAAAAAGCAAGGCATGGCATGGCAGGGGAGGATCACTGGTTCAAGGTGTCAGTGGTAGGGGGATGTGTAGGGACGAATTTACCCAGGGCATTCCTCCATGGAATATGAATGTGTTCATGTAGTCATGGGTTTTCTCTCAGTGTGTGGATACCCACACAATAACCAACAAAATATTAAGTTCCCATCCTGGGGAGTCCTGCTACATGAGCAGTGCCTAGCAAAAGAGTACAGACTAATACGCCAGGCCCCTGATATTAATGCTTGTACTTATGAACCTTATTCTTATAAAATTGAAACTTAGCCTGGTAATATCTATTGCCAAAGAGTTACCTCCTGAAAACCTCCTTGTTACTCACATGTGGCCTCTCTCTGCTTAGAGAGAGGCATATAAACTCATTGCTTTCCCTCTGACATGGACATGACTCCCAGGGATGGGCCTCCCTGGCACTGAGGGATTATTACCAAGCACCAAATAGCAATGCATTTAGAAAAAGACCTTTACCAAAAGGGGGAAATATTAAATATAAATGAGTTTTTACGGCTAAGAAATTTCAAAGTGAGTCGGGAGGTCATTCCAGAGGTTATACTTATGCATGTCTAGGAGGATCTCACTGACTGCAACGGTAAACAAAGCCCCAAGAAGGGGTACTCCTAAGGGCTCTAGAGACATTTAGACACTATAGGCAGGGCAGACAACCCCAGGAAATTGGCATCCTGTTGGTGGGCTTTACTTTAGAATATATCTTAACCTATCTCCTCTCCAATGTAACAGAGTTAGACTCATTTATAATTTTCCTAGACATGGTTTTTCTGCCCCTTTTATTTGAATCTATAGTTAGCACTATACTCATTAAATACATGTCCCAGAGACTTGAATCCTCAGTCTGTTCATAAGTCAGTTGAGCCCTGAATCTCAGGAGTGTTGTGGCCAACACTTACTCTCCAGTTCATTGGACTTGCCCAAGACAACTAACAAAATGATGATGATGGACAACGCCTATCCCCAAACACAGATAGTATCTATAACTGCAAGCAAGACAGCTCCATCTATCTGCCCCATGGGATCTAAGCCATCTCTCAATCAGAAGCAGAGTGGGTATCACCAACCCCAAATCCTCATGACTGAGGAATGAACAAACGTACGGGGGAAATGCAATCATGGACCAAAGTAGACTTATTATTCTAGCATGGAAGAACTTGTAAAATTGATATAAAGACAGTGATCACCAGAGTTCTGAGGGGAGGGAGAGGGAAGAATAGGTGTAACATGGGGCATTTTTGGGACGTTGGAGTTGTTCTGCATGACATTGCAATGACAGATACAGGCCACTATGCATTTTGTCAAAATCTAGAAAATTGTGCTGTGCAAAGTATAAAAAATAATGTAAACTATAGACCATGGTTAGTAAAAATGCTTCAGTGTATGTTCATCAATTGTAACAAATGTACCACACTAATGAAAGATGTTATTAATAGGGGAAAATGTAAGAGGGGAACAGGAAGAGAAGGTGGGGTATATATATATGGGAATCCCCTATATTTTCAATGTAACTTATGTTATCTAAATCTTCTTTAAAAATAGAGGAAAAAAAAGAAACAAAACAAACAAAAAAGAATACATTGGGAAATATAATACTGTTAGTCAAACAATAAAGTAGTAACATCATACAATAAATAAAGCAGTTTTGAAAAGGGGGGGAAAAAAAAGCAAGGTTGCTGTACAACATGTCCAGCCTGTTCATGGTGTCCTGCTGAAACCATGAAATTGGCCTAAGGAAGATAGTCTACATGTAAAAAAAAAAAACAAAAAAACAGAAAGAAATGTCTCCTTACCTGATAGGGGTAGTTGTACCAGCAGTGCCTTGTATCCCAAAACCAGGGAGTCTAAAAAAGTGACAAAAGAACATATTTTACATATTTTGGAAAAGAAGCGAGATTGATGTTTATGAATGTCCCCTGCCCCCAATTTTTTGTGACTTCAATATGATCTACCCATGTGAGAAGTGAAGGTCTTAAAACAAACAACAACAGGCTATTAAAGCAATTATTATCCCACCATGCACTCTCTCTGGGTAATCTTCTAAATTCAACTGGGAGTATGTGAAGCTGCTCCTGGGAGGGCATCTTGCCTTTTTTTTTTTTTCATATTCTGCTGGTCCCAGAGACATGTTCCTGCTCTGTAACCAGCCTCAACAGCAGAGCCCTCCAGGGCTCTTACCAAGATCAGATGCAATCATCAATCGCACTGTTATCAATAAACAATGTGACAGTTGATACAAATTACCCCAAAATTCCTCAGACCCATATTTACAAAGTCAACAATATTAATCAATTGTTTCAGCCTTGACCAGGGATTAGTGACATGCAGATATATTTCTTATTTCAGTAGGACATCTCAGGTTCATTCCAGGCCTGGAAGAATTAATTTTCACAGAATATACCCACCCCCCCACCCCAATTCTCAGTCAAGATCTTTTTTTGACAAAACAATCTTTCCTAATTTAATAGCAAATACTTGCCTTACAACATTGTGCAATCAGATAAAATATACACCCAGATTCCAAACATTTATAATAATCAGGGAGGGGTTGGCATGGATATAAATAGACACCTGAACCATCCTATAATATCAGCATAAACTTTCTCAGATTTTTTTACTTACTTTATAATTCTTTTTCATTCCTCTATAGCTATCAGCACTTTCTAGTATATATAGGTATAAGTCTGATAAACATCTGTGTTTCTTTTCATTAATTAACACAACCACTCTATCATTAATCAAGTCTAAATATATTTATTTGCACTGAACTAACCTTCTTATCTTGTCTTAGACCCTATTAAATCAAAAGTTGCAGGGGAAGCAGATGTGGCTCAAGTGGTTCGAGTCCCAGGGCCTCCTGGTGAAGGCAGGCTGGCCCGTGCGGCATAGTGAACTGACAGCCCACGCAGCGCAGTGAGCTGATGTAGCAAGACGACGCAGCAAAGGAAGACAAGCAGACATGGAAAAACACACAGCAAATGGACACAGCGAGCACAAGCAGGAAGGGAGGTATAAATAAATAAATAAAATAAATCTTAAAAAAAAAAGTTGCTGCCTGAGGTTCATCTGTGGTGGGAAAATGCAGTTGTCTCCCTGCAAACCAATGTTCCCATACAGATATTGCCCCCCACCCTGTATCATCCTCATCAGCCCTGCACTATGAGAATGATGATGATGATGATGATGATGATATTAGCTAATATTTACTGAGTGCTCCCTGTGTCCCAGACACTGTTAATCCTACCTGTATCTACTCATTAATCCTCACAGTAGCTACTAGTATATGCCTCATTTTACGCATAGGTAAATTGAGGCCCTGAGTCCATAAGTAACTAGCCCAGGTGAAATAGCTGGGCAGTGGCAGAACTGGAAATCAAACTCAGACAGTCTGGTCCCCAATCCAAACTTAACCGCTGCTTCCCTAAGTCTGAAAAAACTGAGCCTCAGTGTAGGAAACCAGACTGAACTAAAAAGCCATGTCATGCCCAGCCATAAACCAAGAAACATTCAGGGATCTTTACATTTCCTTTTCATTCAAGCAGTACTGACTTTCCCTCCTCTCTGAGTTCTTTACTTTTCTCCAAGTTTTGCCGTTTGCTCCTTGTTCAACACTGTATCGTATAACCTCTCTGCACTGAACTTCCTGCGTGTCTGACGTGTATGTATTCCTGTCTCACCACTTCTGTCACCTATAACATCAGTGTCTGTTACTGACCCCACAGAGTGACTGTGAGGATCAAATGAGCTGGTGTGCATAAAAACACTTTAGAGTCTTTACAGCTTAATAACATTATGTTTGTATGGTTAACAATACATGTTGAGTAAGATGCAGAAAATAAAGAACAAAATTTAAAAAAAAAATTTGAATTCTCATTACTATTAACATTTTCATATGTCCAAACTATTTTTGGTCTTTTTTTCCTTTTTTTGAAATTTAAAGAAAAAATTTATTGAAGATCTGAAAAAACAATTCCTATAAGATTGACTTTTCCAGAAAACTGCAGCTATACAATGCATTGCGTCTATCATGTTAAAACATGCATTAGACACAAATACTAAATAAAACCATAAGACGAGCCACCATTCTCGAACAATTGGAGCAAAGATAAAATGCCTAAGGAACATAGATGATTTGCAAAGGATGGGCTCTTCACTTTAAGCACCATTAAAAAAAATTTTTTTTAAGGAGCACAAATGGATGAGTGTGTTCAGTTATATACACTGAATTGAACCTTTGGCACTAATCAGAGCATTTTGTCATATAGCATTAACACATATTTAAAAGTGTGTAGTGTCAAAGGAATAGAACCACCAGCATTCAAAAGCAGCTCTGTCAATTAGGCAATAAAACACGCTACAGCATGTCTCTCTGTTGTCCATCACTGAATACACTGGTAGCAATTTTGAAATGAAAAAAATAAAATAAAGAAAAGAAAAAGGAGCATAACCCCTTTTATTTTCCCTGGTTAAAATTAAACAGAAAACAATCACACATCAATTCTGTTATACACTAACATTTTCAAAGTACATCATTTGTACAAGAGAAGAACTGGGAACAAAAATGTGTTAACAGAGGTTCAAACAGAAGTGTCAGCAGTCTCACACAGCTTTCCGATGGTCCTCAGGAGGAGCCACTTCATAATCGCTGGCACTGAACAGAGTTGTAGAATTCTTTGCCAGATACTTTAGGAAATCATGAAGGTAGTTCAGTAATAAAGCAAGGCTCTTCTCATCCAGAGGTGTATAGGCCAACATTGCTCCAATTCGTACAAATAATCTCAGTAGATGTGGCGCTCCATAAACCTGGACATGGGTGCATCAGGGTGATCTGCAAGGATTTCAGC
>PVKH010011231.1:0-17854 GCA_004027955.1 Chaetophractus vellerosus
CTCTTTATCACTCTTCAGCCCCTTCTGGGACCCATGATCTGTTATTTCTTCCCATTTCTCTTCCATCCCTACCTTAATAAATTACTGGCCTAATTAATGGGGCATGCTCTTGGAATTCATTTCCTGCAGTTTAGCCAAGTACCTAGACAAAATCCGGTTACAATTCATTGTGCAGAGACAATGTTATATGAAAACTTTTCTTCTTCTGAGGCTGTCAAGAAGACTTCTTTTTCTAGCACTATTTCATCTAGATGAGGCCATGTGATTAGTCTGGCCAAAGCAAGGTGGGTGGAGGTGATGTAGACCACTACCATGCCTGGCCTATAAAAAAGAAATCCTGCTCATTTTTGCCTCTGATTGATCAGAGTGGCGATATCCCCAAGATGGAAGGAGGCAGAATTCCTATGTGTAGAGACAACAGGGAAAACCTAAATGTGAGCACAAAGCAAAAGGAACTAGATTAAAAGGCATACATCCTCCATTCACATCACTGGATGCTTCCCTCCTTTGGGTACGTGTCACAATAGTAGAGTTGGGGATGGAGAGGAGAGATGTGTTTGTTACTACATTCAAGGTCTTGCTTCTTCCTTTTTGATATATCATCTCTTCTGTGCTAAATAACAGAAAAGACAAAAGTCTTTCTGTTTTGAAGATTGCAATCACTTCTGCAACTGATTAAAAACGCAAAGTCTCAATGGTAGTTACTCCAGGATGAACCAACATGACTTTATAAAGTGTTTCCCTAAAAGGGATCAGGAAAAGAACTGTATTATACCTTTAGGGTAATCAGAGGCTACTGTGTCAGTCTAAAGGTTCAGGAAAAGTGCTTTCCTTTCTTTACCATTCTCTAAGGAGCAAATCTGGTCTGAAGCTGGGTGGGAGTTTGGTGGTGGCATAAAGAGGAATGCAGCTTACACCTAACTTCATAAACCAACCTGTGAAAATGGTTAGAAAGGAAAACAAAGGGGCTGAGCAGGGAGTTTCTGGGAGCCATGGGTTGGATGTCTTCTCTCCTTCAAGGTCTGTTCCCTTTCTTGAAATGGACCTTCTAATGCACTTCCATACCACCCTGATGAGAAGAAAGCCTGGAGGTGTGTTTGAATACTTTCTCTAGTCTTTCTATCAAACTTGTGCAAAATGGCTACTCTGCTGATACATACTTGAGTACCTCAGATGAATGTAATGTCATTAAATAATTTCACATGTCATGAATTGGAAAATGGATTGATGTGCAAATATAGGAGGGTGTGCAAATCTGCAGGGAAACTAGGAGTTATGTGGGAGTTCAAAGAAAACTCAAAAAAAAAAAAACAACAACTCACAACTCTGGAGCAGCTGGCTGGAACACTCAAGACTGTTACATGAGCTGGATTCTGTTTTGGTGTCAGTCTTGTCTCTTTATATGGTTACAGGCCTTGGGGAAGTTTAAGAAAAATGTAGTGTTGCCATTCAGGATGTTCTAGACATGACTAGATATTTCGGATGTCTAGACTAATTACACCTGAATGTTATTATTTAACCATTAAATCCTATCAGAGGTGGAGCATCTTATATTGGTTAACTTTCACTTGTGCATTTGTAAAGGTGAAGGGAAAGGCTGTGAGGATTTATCTGTACAGCAAAACAATTTCATTTCCCAAAAAGTTTCATTGCAAAGGATGATGCACCTGAGGCTTTGCCAGGTTCTCTGTGATCAGTGGAAAGGAGGCTGGAAACCATCTTTAATCTATCACCTCAGGGCTGAAATAGAGCACAGCCGGGCTTTTGCTCAAGTTACAAAGCAAGTCACTACTGATGCTTTATACCTTTCTCTTTTGCTAGTCTTCTTCAAGCTACTGGAACACGTTTTTTAATTATTTGTCATTTCTTTTTTGTGGTGGTGGTGGTTGTTTTGTTTAGGTGAATCATCATGGAAACTATATAGGGAGAAAAAACAAACCTCAATCACAGAAAGAACACTTCAAAACTGCCAACGTTTGATCACTGACTAAGACTGTATTGAATGCAGCTTTATTGATAATGATGAGGTTACAAAATAACACTACATACATTTTATTTTGTTCTTCTTTATATAGTACCAGAATATTTTAAGAAAAGAATTTATTTTGCCGACATTTACTAAATAAATTAAAAGTTCTTTAGGAGTATCCAAAACAAGTATTTTATTTCAAACTCACTGGGAGGGAAATGTAAATGGTCTTTACCCTCTGAATGTGCTGGAGGGTAAATTAGAGTCTTTAGTTCTCATAATTACCATGGAGGAGTGTTTGGGAAAATATGCTACAGCTTTTATTGGTATGAAAAGAAATAGTGAAAAATACTTCCTTCAAATGCTGCTTTGTGCTGGGGGGGATATTCATAAGTGATTGGAATGGGGATCTGGTTCATGCAAAGAGAAAATTACATAAACTCATCCAATTGTAACCTGGGGAATATAAATGAAATGAAATCATTTGTTTCTTCTATTTAGGAACTTGGATGAATTCTGAAGATACTTGGCCAGGATAACCAGCAAAAAGTCGACCTTTTAACACTTAACATATTTCCAGGTAAACCTTCATTTACCTGCATGTTTACAAAATACACCTACTATAATTGCTTCCTTGCTTTTAATTATATTACCATTCACTACATTCTCACTTCCTTATTACTTCATTTATACCTCCTCATTCTTAACACTCCATAACCATCTATTCATTGTTTGGAATTACATTAATTTGTACCATGACTGACCTTCTATTCATAACCATTCTTACAACATAGAAAGTAAAAAGAAAACTCATCCAACACCACTGTTTACAGAATAGCAACTAATGCATCTGGGATGACAACTTGGCACCTAGAGCCTAACCGAAAATGGAAAGACTACATTCAATTCTGGCTTCCTGGGGATTTTTCTCATCAGGACTCTGGCCCATTCAGAAAAAGAGAGCTCGGGTTTTATTATTTCAGCTGCTGGGTAAAATGCTAGCGCTCTGACACATTGTACTGATGCTTTTATTTAATCACAGGACTCTGGCATTACAAAAATAACAAGTCGGTTTCTTTCGGGAAAATAAGAGAAAGTGCATGGTTGGCTCTGAAAACTTGGGAGTATAAATGAATATAAGCTTAAAACACAATCAAAATGAAGTAAATTTCCTAGTTGGGAAAACTGGAGAAACCGTCAGGCTTTCTAGGAGCAACTGCTTCAATAGTTAGGTTAAAGAGTATGTTTCACTGGTCACATGAAAGGTGACACACATTGTTTTGATTTTGTATAGTTTTGTATCTCTCAATTGCCAGTGCAGGAGGCTCCAGGATATAAAGCTTTCACGAACCCTTAGAATTCTTATGTTCCATGCTCCCAACTAGTGTGTTATATCAGAAGTTCCTGATTTCCAAATTCATACTTGTCTTTATTTGCTGACCTAACTGTTGAAGCAGGAGATAGAATAGCAGTGTACCCAGAAATTTGTTAAGCTCAGTTATGTGTGTTTTCTGAGTCATCCCATAACCAATGTAGAGAACTAGTTAAAGGTAATTTCAAATGATTTATCCAGCCCCAACATGTCTCCAGTTTCATTTCTAGAAAGCCACTGCAAAGTTTTTGTACAACCTAGTATCTTATCAAGCACTGAGAGATGAAAAATACTCTAGTTTCAGCATCTTTTCTCATTCTTCCATGATAAAATGTTACAATTGATGGATTCTTATTTCATTCCAAACCCTAGGTCCTCCTCTTTACATATTACTTTTAGGATCTCAATGGGAGACTTATCAATTAGTGTGTGTCAAGAGATCATGTCTAATTACCACTTATGTTCAGTAACCCATAATCACTTTTTTTCCTCTCAAAATTGACAGTATGCTTTAGGCTTCTCAATTGTATGAGTATACACATATATTTATAATATATAGTTTATCTTCTTAGATTCACTGAGAGAAAAGGTGTCACAGTCACCCTCATATAGGCCTGACCAGTTGTGGCCAAAATGATTGATTAAAAATGAAAAGTTAATTTTACCAATGCAGCTGCAAGAACAAAAGGCTATGAATAGGTTGTATCCTTGGTTAATTAAGAGCTAAGTGATTTAACTTGCTCCAAAAACTAATTTCTCACATAGCCTTATTTTCCAGCCAGGTCAGATGAGCCATCAAAGGACTAAGTACCTTTAAAAGCTCTGTGCTTGGTGAAGCCTCATGCTCTGTGTGGTATGAGGAAAAGCCCAGAGTTTTTACATTAACAGTGTTCTTTTTCCTAACTTACAGTGTTCATAGCCTTTACCCAAGTGTTAGCAACTAATACCTAGAGATTGAACTTTTCATAAGGGGCAATGATATAAAATTGTTCCACAAAGTATACTCTATGAACCACTTTTCACAGTTCTAATAAAATGTTTTAGATATAAATATCATAACTCTACACAGGTGGGAAAGGATGTGATTAATGGAAACCCAGTTATATTTCCATATATCTCATGTCTAACCCTTTAGGTAGTTTGTTTTATTCTTTAAAATCCAATTGCACATAACCCATAATTGAGGCCATTTCCTCTCCAAACCGGATAAATGATCAAAGAAGAAAGTGATAAATTAAAAGAAAGGAAAATATGTATCATTTACTACAATCATTCCTGCCTCCCAAACATGGGAAATATGTTTAAAAAATGATTAATATAAAGTAGATACACTTTAATTTGAGCATATGATTAATAAAAATATAACAAAATGTATGGGTATTATTTTAATGTTACCATGTGGAAAAATGTGTTAAGTTTTTAACTGAGAAATCAGGAGGATCGATCTGAAATGGAAACAATGGTATCTGCCAACAGGAGAACCTATTCTTCCAGTTAATGCCAAATCCAGCATGCCAAATGTTTCCTTCACTCTCACATTTAGAGAGAGTGGGGGAAATTAAGTTATTGGTTGTATAAGCTTCAAACTTTAAGTTAACAATCCTTAAGGACATAGTTTTATTTAGTGCTCTTCCCAGAGCTTGCACGAGGTTCAAAGTTACCTTTAACCATATTGGTGTGGTTTTTAGGGTGAAGATAAGTCTCCCATGCTATCTGAAATTCCTTTAATAGGGAACAAGGGTTAAAGTGCGAATACCTCTGGGAGAAACAAAATGACTTACATTTACACTATAAATTAAATGACTTATATCAGTGCCTTCTTTGAAAGTAGTATTTTATGATGGAAAATACAGTGGGGCCTGGAGCATGGAGGAAGAAGGAGACAGACCTAAATCAAGCCTATGAACCTGACAGCTTCTGGGGAATCTCTGTTCCTTTCCAGTAAGACTTTATTTTTAAGGCTTTTTGACTTTGTCATGGGTTGCCTTTCAAAATCCCTTACTCAGCCATATATAGGAAAAGAAATTGCATTGAAATACAGAATTAAATCTTCCCAAGTTTATGGATATAGACAGATTTCTGTTTTTTAAATAAATAAAATCTATAAATGAGTATTTTCAGTTTTCTAAAGAATCAAAAAGAGGCAGAGAAAAGATAAACTTTTGTAACTGAAATCACTTACTCAACATATGCTTCATGTGTACTAAATTGTAGAAGAAACATCTCAAATTTGGATGTAACCATTATACATTTAGGAAACAAGCCACATTGAAGAGTGCCTATATCGAATTCTGTCTGCCACCCAGTGGCCACTAAAGTAAATTATGTTTCTCTCCTTTGTTGGCTATGGCTCTATATTTTGCTAAAAAAAAAAAAAAGAAAAAAAAAAAAGTTGACCCAGAGGTAGATTATACCATACCAGAAATTTAAAAACCATCAAGACATATGCCTCTATATAATTAAAAATACAACCACTGTAGTAAATGTTATATATTTTCCTTTCCGCTAACTCAAAAGTTCACCATGTGGCAATGCGAATAAACACTTGTTCTTCCTGTGTCCCCGCATCTACCTGGGTTCAGATACTGACTGGCACGGAGGACACCGAGCTGGCCCGGGATTCCCGGGTCACGCTGTTGGGCATCGAGAGGGTACAGCAGGACACGCCCACGGTGGCCTCGGGCAGCTCGTCGTCCTCAGTCCACTCGTTGAGCTCGGGGTTGAAGCACTGGATGCACTTCTTGTACTTCTTCTCGCCCTCATTCCAGCCCCCCACCAGGTAGGCGCGGCCGTGCATAGCGGAGGCGCCGGCCGTGCTCACACCCACCTGCAGCGGGGCCGCATAGCTCCACTGGCCAGACGCCGGGCTGTAGCACTCCACCGTCAGCACGTCTACGCGCTCCCCGCGCGGCCCCACCTGGCTGCCCCCCATCACATACACTCTGTCGCCCAGCGTGACGGCGCAGTGCCAGCCCCGCGGCGTGCTCAAGCCCGGCCGCTCCTGCCACGAGTCACTGGCCGGGTCGTACGCGCACACGGAGCGCGAGTACGCGTTGCCGATGTAGCCGCCGGTCACCAGCACGCGACCGTCGGTGACCGCGCTGGCGTGGCAGCAGCGCGCCACCTCCAGGGGCGTCTTCTGCTGCCACTGATTGGTGGAGGGCACGTAGCACTCCAGCGAGGCCAGGCTGCCTTCCGCGTTGCGGCCGCCCACGGCGTAGAGGATCCCGTCGAACACGCTTAGGCTGAAGTGCGTGCGCTTCTGGTTCATGCTGGCCAGGTGTATCCAGGTGTTGAAGCGAGGGTCGTATCTGGAGATGGCAGAGGAAGTGACAGACTTGTCATTGGTGACCCGGAAACCCAAATTACTCCGGAAACCATAATGTGGCAATCCTGACACTAGTGATCCCTGGAAGGAGTCTAGGGACCGAGCGCAGCTGCTCACCTAGAGGCTGGTTGTTTCTCAGCCAGTAAAAATGTGTGACACTTGGAAAAGGCAAGGCAGGCATTAGCGAGCCCCTCCTCTACCCAGCACGTTCCTTGAGACCCCTTAGTTTATCCCAGCCACTTGAAGAGCCACAGGGATCCAGTTCCTTTCCTCCATATTCAAATATCCATTGCCTCAGTAGGATGTCCAAAGCATTAACAAAAGGCTTAACTTTTGATGGCTTCTCTATTTTCCAGAACTTATTATTAGGTAAGACTTTTTCGTTCAGGAATTTCTCTATTTTCGGTACTCAGCACTACAGTTATTATACTATAAACACAGAAACCAATACTGCAAAAGCAGTGACTTGAATACTGAGTTATCAGCAGGAGGAAAATCAGTCATAGTAAAATCCATGCTTTCCTGTTTTCATAGGTCAGAAGTATTGTAAACACAGAACTCACTCCTTCAGTTTGATGTTCGTTTTTGCCCTATTTAACCTCCAAATCAAAACTTAAGAGTTAATTGTTGGGATTCTTTCAAATAAAACACACATATATCATGAAATAAAACAAAATATTTTTTCTGATATGTTGTATAAGTTCTCAGATCTTGCTAGTTAGTTATGTTTGTACTACTGCCATGATATAAACATGATTTTTGAGTTTTTCATTTATATGGAAATTTAATTTTTATCATAAATATATAAAAATAAGATGACATTTGAGTTCCATTTTCAGTAGGATTTCTTATGCTTCTACTCTTCCTACATGCATCACAATATCAACATTTTCTATACTCTTCAATCTTCAAATAAAGTTAATTAGCTGCCACATTTTTGGGGGTTTGGGAGCACACAAAGTCACCACCTTGGTCTCTGGTAGGGAGGAGAATGGCAGCCATTATAACATCAAGCACTTCCTCCATACCCTTCTCTAAGTGTGTTACATGTGTTATGATATTCAACCCTAGAAAACAGAATTTTTAAAAACAAAATTTATTTAACTTCAAAAAATGAAACAACAGGAAAAAGTTAACTTAACCAATTATGGAAGCATTACTTAAAAAAATCCTGTCCAGGCACATTTATCTTATTTAATCCCAAAAACAAACTCAGTTGTTTCTTCAGTGTTCTGAAAGATGAATAAATGAGCACAGATTGGTTAAATAACATGACCAAGGTCACCTTGTTAGTGAGCTGCCACATTTTTGACGATCTCACCCTATTTAGCAATTATGAATCTGACCATAGTGAATGGCAGTCATTCACAAGAAATTGGTATTATTTTTATCTTTACCACTTAGTGTTAGAAGTTAAATTTCAGAAAGGCAGTATTGTGAAGAGCACCTGACTAGAAATGAGAAAATGTGAATTGCCAGTTAACAGTGGTACAATTTCTCTGAGTGTCAGGTTTCTCATATGTAAAATCAGAAAACTTGTATCTTTCTTGTGCCTCACATGCTTGTCTCAGAAATCTAAAGTATATAATATATGGCAATGCATTTTATGTATTGTAAAATGCTGTGCACATGTAAGATGGCATTATTATTGAGTTACTGAATCCATGGACTGAGCTAATAGGCATGATTAATTTACTTCTATAGCAGGGTTATTTCCCCATCATATTGAGCCATTTCAGTTCCTAATAAAGGATCAAGTACCTGCAGAAATTGCTGACTGCATGCTTAGCTTGATTTCTTGCATCATTTTGGTCTTCACCACCAGCCACGTAAAGAAAGCCATCCATCACAGCCACACACTGATTAAAACTCTTGGCTGGCATTTCCGTAAGCTTGCTCCATCCATTTTCAGGGTCTCTATACAAGATATCTCTACTGAGGGACTTCTCGGTAAGGCTGGGGCGTCCTCCAACAGTGACTAGGACTCGGCAGCCTCCACGGATTCTCGTGCGCCTAGACTGTAGTGTGTTCTGATGATATGGAAGCAAGTGGTAGTTCATAGCATCTACAAGAAGTTTGTGACACTCTGAATCTTGCATCATTCTTGGTACAGACTGAACGTAATTGACCAGGTCTTGTGCAGAGATGGTACCAAAGCGAATATTGCTCAAAAGATCTGCAGCGTATTTCATTCTCTTTTGGTCAAATTCTAACCATTTCATTGCAATCTGGAATGCTACTATTTCAGAAGGCAACTGTAAGTCATCGTCTATGAGAAGTTCGTTAATTTGCTCAAAAGTAAGTTTCATAAACTGATCTGATTCTGCAAATTCAAGGAAGTTATCCCGGATAAATTTCTGAGCCGCTGCTTTCGCGTTTGTCAGGGAATATGTTTCAGCAATGTTAACAACATACATGCAGTTCTCAACACTCATCTCCCGTATCAGAAAATCACTGCACATCTTTATAAGAGTATGGATCTGAAGATAAACAGCAGCAGAAACAATGCTTCCTATCATATACAAGGAGAGAGTTAGCTTCCCAGTGTAGGCATATGCAATGACAGTGGCCAGGCCCAGCGGTGAGACATCATTGAGATCCACCCTTTGAGTAGACGGGTCTCTTTTAAGGACATTGTAAAAGTACTCACTGCAGGAAGCCATCACTGACTTGTGAACGTCAAAGGATTTGGTTTTGGTGCCAATGACTAAATCACAGAGGAAACTCTCCTGCCGCATTTTACTTAAACCTTCCAAGAGGTTGGGACCATAGGAAGCATCTGTTAATTCAGAAGAAATGCAGCTAAGGCCATTGCCTCCCTCTAGGAGCCCATTCAAAGCGTTTAGTTTGCTTAGGGGGCTGTCTTCTACAATTATAGTCATCTCATTTATATCTCCTTTGTTCTTTCTGACAGTCTTCTTTTTGGGCGCCATGATGGCAAACACACTGTCACAGGCAAGAGTTTGCTAAAAAAAAAAAAAAAAGACAGTTTTATTTTAATTGTGTTTTCAATTTTCAAGTGCTATATTGAGAAACTTTTCTCTTTTTTTATAAGCTAATAAGGATTTTAGTCATAAAGTAGACTAATCCTCAAAAATAGATTTAAAGACTTACATTAAACTAGATGCACATTTTTGACAGTTTAGCATCAAGCATTGAGGACAATTCTAGAAAGATTTATATGATTAAATAAGACCTTCCGATAGCTGTACTGTCAAGTAATTATTATGTAGCAGAAATGCCCAAATTTTCTCTCATCCATTTGTATACAGTAATCATAGAGTAGTACTTAAACATCATTTGAAAGACTTAGTTTACTCTCATGAAAAAGTGAATTACAACCATTTGAAGGTTTTTCCTCAATAAAATATTAAAATTCAGATTTTAATGTAGAAAATATTAGGGAAAACAACTTTATTCTCAGTAGAAATGAAACCCATTATATTTTAAATATATCTATACTAAACTAGAATTTAGACAGACTCATATGATAAGCATTATAGGATTCTGCAAGAGGATTTAAAAGAAGAGAAGATTCCAAGTTCTTATATGGAAAGACTGATGTCAGTCCAGTGAGCTTCTAGTTATTATGTCCATGAGAATGTTTTTCTCTTTGAAACCTAAGGTGATGATTACATAGTTCAACTGAAGGAGTAAGTAAGAGAGAACATGAAATAATTTTATTTAAAAATAAAAGAATACTGAAGGAAGGGCTTGCCTTAACAGATATAAAAAAGTACAGAAATTTAAAATGTGTGATACTTGATCAGGAATAGAAAAAAAGATCACTGAGATATAATAAACAGAGCAAACAGTTTATATATATATTTTTTAAAATATATAATGCAGGATAAATTTGGTACTTAAAAATCAATAGGTGAGGATTTGTGATGATCACATTGGTTTCCTACTTTACATGTTCACTAAAGTAACCTCCAGATGAATTAAATATTGTAACGAGACACATACTCACACACAAACTTATATAAGAACTAGAACAAATTAGAATTTTTCTTTTTTTATCTTTGGGTAGGAAAGGCCCTCCTAACCACAGCACAAAATACAGAAGCTGTAAAGGAAAAAGCTAAAAGATCTGAATATAGAAAAAATGAAAACTTGAGTAAAGCAACGCTAACCATTTAAAAAACAAGCAACAGGCCTAAGAAAAGAAATATTTGACACACAAACACACATATATAACAGGTAAAAGGTTAATTGCCATAATATTTAAAGAGCTCCTACAAGTCAATAAGAAAACAAACAATCCATTCAAATAATAGAGAATGATTAGTTCACAAATTATAAAATACAAATAGCCAATAAATATTTTCTTAAAAGTCTAAATTTAATAATGAGGGAACTGTCAACTGGAACCCAGAAATCCTTTTTTTCCCTCTCAATGTTGCTTATCAGATGGTTAAAAAATTTCCAAAGGTTCATATCAAATGTTGGTGAGGTACTGTTTATACATTGTTAGTAGAAGTATAATTGATACAGACTTTTGGGTGATCACTTGGAAATGCTTAACAAAAATAAAAACGATTTTTTACCCTTTGACACTGAAATTATAAATCTAGGAATATGTTTCATATAAATACTCTTATGTCCATACATGTATAAGGATGCTCACATATTAAGGTTAGTAACCATTTCCCCATTATCAATTTTATAAATGTTTGAAGATGTTTTTAAAGCTGTATGATGTATGGTTTCACTCTATAAGACAGTTTTGAGCAGCTCTGATATTAAATATAAACTTGAAATATATTTGTTTACTAAACATGTACATAACCCTTAAATATCATGTAGATTAGATTCTCATTTAGCCTTTCTCAAAAAATTGAGGATAAGCATCAGAAGAAGTTACATCACTGGGTTTTTAAATGGATTTGGTTTCCAGCATGGTAGCATTCACTTTTTTGGGGGTGAAGTTACTGGTGTTGCTAATTTTTCCTTCTTTCTTAAATTACACAATCAGTATGTGTAATTCAACAATTCACAGTTTGGTATGGAACATTCCAGATAATTGGATGTGCTTATACAAGTTTATATCTGCATCTTTCTGAACAGCTGGTAAAAGAGTTCTCCCGGGGGGAGAAAGCACTGATTTGTAATATGCCAATTTCTTTGGCGCTGATTTCAATCTGTTGACTGTTTAACAGCTAGCTTGCTAAATTTATGAAATTTAACAGTCAGCTCTTGTGAGATAGTGTAAGACACTTCCAGCACACACTGGATGAGAGCCTATATCAAAGTAAGTTTGTAATTGTTGTTCAGCAGTTTTGTCTTTTCGTCTAACAGTAACTCATGTCCACCTTTCCATATCAGTATATACATAATTTTACCTCATTCTGTATGGCATGGTATAACATACCATATGGCATGGTATCCCTTAGTATGGATGTATAATTTATTTAACTAGCCCCCTACTAATGGACATTGAGGTTTTTAAGTGTTTTACACTGTGCATATGTGTGTAGCTGTGTGTGTGAAAACTTGCCATTGATTTCTTCCTAAGGGGTAAAACTAGGCTTTGATTCTCCTTGAAAGGTCTTCAGTTAAATTACTGGAATATGTATTTTTAAAATTCTGTAACCCTTCTCTTGTTCTTGTCCCTATTCTTTTTCATGTCGAAGAAGTGCAGCAGGTAGACAGGGAACAGAGAAGGTCTGTTTCTTTTCTAGGGCTTTGCTCTTCCTCACTAAGCTCCAATTGTCACATTCACATTTATATTTGTTTACAAGGCTGTAGCACATCTCCCCTCCTCACTCTTTTTGCCAATGATGCAAAATGTTTTGAAATAGATTTTGTTTAATTGGTTGAATTTCATCGATTTGTTTATTTTTTTCTTTTTGGAGATACCAGGGATTGAACGGGGGACCTCGTACATGGGAAGCAGTTGCTCAACCACTGAGTGATACCTGCTTCCCTGAAATAGAGTTTAAATTCACCAAATGCATTCGATTTATGGGATTGTGTTTTAAGCATCTCTTTGTTGGAATTTCTGGGGAAAGTGTTTTTTTAAATTTTTGTTCAGCAAGCAGTTATTAGAGACCTATTGCTATGTGAATAGCACTCTACTGGGAATGGTGAAGAAGGACAAAATGTCATTTATGTTAGAGAGATAAGACATGATAAGGACAAAAGCTAGGTAAGCACAACAGAGTACATTTCTTTTTAATAGTAGCAATTTCTGCCATGGAGGATCAAAGCACAAGTTTACTTTGAGGGAAGCCCTGTCTATGTTCTGGGAAGAACACTTTTGGCCAATTTTTAATTTATGCAGATGTAGTATTTATGGTACACATTGCTTTGGAGGAAATCCTAAATCCGAGGAATAATCTGAATGCTTCAGAATGAAATGCTAAATATTCTGTTTATCTTGTGTTAAAAGACTGTGATGATATTTAAAATAGTCAACAACTGATAAAACAGGACACATTCTAACCATAATGGATTCAAATCATAAGGCTGGAGCTGAGCTTCAGAGACCCCCTCTGGGATACCGTGTGTGAAGTTCAGTTCCTGGATCATACTCTGGTCTAGGAAGTCCTGAGAGAGGGCTAGGTGGGGGTAAGAGGGATTTATGGGAGCTCAGGCAGAGGTTATTTGGTTATTTACCAATTCAGTACAGAGGCATCTCAATATTTCAACAACTGGTTTACTATACTGAAATATATTGTTTTTAGGTACAAGGTATAATTGTTCTGAGATTATTTTGTTTCTAAGGATTTTTTTTTGCTTCTTTTGGTAGGAATGGAGGTTTCTGGAGAAGAGGAAGAATCCAGCTTCAATAACACAGAGAAATGCAGGGCCTAAGGAAAGAAAAGGCCAGTGGGGAATTCTATATGAAGAGGGGACTGATGGACTCCAGAAGCAAAACTATCTGTTTTCCAGTTTTAAATCTTCATTTTCTACATTATTATTCTCTTATATCATCCTGATGTGAGGTATCCTCAAATATCCTTAATAAAGTGTGATAAATTACTGAATAGCTTATTCTTTGTCTTTAGGAATATCATACAGTATAATTATAAAGACCTCAGCCTCTGAAGGCTTGCCTGGCTCCAGGATCCATTACTGCTGGCCAAGTAAAGCTCCTATATTCCCAAAGATAACACCTTTAATTTAGGAAGTAGGGAAAAAGAGAAGGAAATACCCAGAAATAGTAGGAAAAGTAAATAAGCAGGATAACTTTGTAGGGGAGTGAAGTCATGGAAGAAGGGAGTAGTATATGGAGAATTCTCCCTATCCCTGCACTTTTAGCCTAACAACAAGCTGCAATTGTTGCTGCACAGGGCAGCTATAACTCCAGTAGAAAACTCACAGTATTTCTGAGTGGAAGAGCCAGGAGGCAGAACTCATGACAACCACAGCCACTTGAAAGTGACCTTGGAATTCTAGAAAAGAGAGGGCCAGAAAGAGGAAGCACACATGTCTGACTGCTCTTGGTACCATGCTTATTCAGGACAGACTGAAGAAGCCTAGCTAAAAATAAAAGAACTGATCTTAGGTTTGAGCTGCTGCCTAAGAGAAGAGAGTTCGCAGTTTAAATCCAACCAAATTAATTGCTCATTAAAACAATGACAACACAAATTAACATGCACCAGAGGAATATAACTGAATCCAGAGCCTTCACAAACATAATATTTACCGTGTTCAGAATACAACCCCAAATTAGTTGACATATACAAAAGCAGGAAACGTCACTTGTTCTCAAGAGAAAAATCAAGAACAGAGAAATTGAAGCCAAGATTACCCAGATGTTGGAGTTGGTAGGCAAGTTTCTAAAAGTTCTTATAACTATACTCAGTTATATAAAGGAAAATAGGCTCACAATAAATGAACATATGGGAAAGCTCAGTAAAGAAACAAAACTATTAATATAATGGAAATTCTAGACCCGAAAAATACAATATCTGAAATTAAAAATTCATTTCATGATAGACTCAATAACAAAATGGAGATGATAGAGAAAGAGTAATTGAACTTGATGATAGATCAATGGAAGCTATTCAATCTTCAGATCACAGAGAAAAGGAAAAGATAGGAAAAAAAGGAACAAAGCCTCAGGGACCAATGAGGTGTAACATACATACACCTGGAGTTCCAGAAGGGTAGCAGAGAAAAAATAAGACAGAAAATTTTTTGAAGAAATTAATGGCTGAAATTTCCCCAAATTTGGTCAATTTGGTAAAAAACATAAATATATAGACTTAAGAAGCCCAAAATACTCCAAGTAGGATTAATACAAAGAAACCCATACTTAAGATTATCATGATCATATTGCTGAAAACCAAAAATAAAGAGCTAGGACAGCAGATCATCATCCATAAAGGGCTGAAAGAAAAAAACAAAACAAAACAAAACAAAACAAAACTGTCAACCCAGAATTCTATATCCAGGGAATATGCCCTTTAAAAATGAAAGTGAAATAAAGATATTTCTGGATAAAAGAAAACAGCAAATTCATTGTCAGCAGCCACAAAGTCAAGAAATGCTATAGGAAGTTCTTCTGGCTAAAAAAAAATGTCAGATGGAAATTTGAAACTTCAGAAAATTATAAAGAATGTCAGAGATGGTAAATATCTGGATGAATATAAAAAAACTTTTTTTCCCTAAAGGTATTTAAAATGTATATGACTCTTTAAGGCAAAAAGGATAATGTCATCTTGAGAGCATTATAACGTACTTTCATGTAGTAAACTTGACAATTGCAGCATAAAAGGTGGGATCATGTTTGCAAATGGACCTATTCATTTGCAAGGTTTCTGTATTTTATGTAGTGTTATAATATTACCTTATGTAGTTTGTGAAATTTTAACTTTTCATATTGAAATCCCTAGAGCTGTGCTGTCTTATAGATATATAATGTGAGCCACATATGCAATTTAAAATTTTCCAGCAGCCATATTAAAAAAGTTGAAAGAAACATGTGAAATTAGTTTTAATAATACATTTTATTTGAACTAATATATCCAAAATATTATCACTTCAACATGTAAATACCATAGAATTATTAGTATGATATTTTACGTTCTTGTTTTCATACTAAGTCTTCAAAATTCAGCACGTATTTTTACAATTACCGCACATCTCATTTTGGAATAGCCATATTTCAAGTGATCAAAAGCCACATGTGACTGACTGGTGGTTATTGTATTAGACAGCAGATCCCTAGATCAACCACTTAAAAGAATTCAAAGGAGTATAGCGAAAAAGCCAACATATAAATTTAAAAGGAATTCAAAATGACGGCAGGAAAGTTGAAACAGAGGAACAAAAATTAGAAGGGACAAACAGAAAACAATTTAATGGCAAACCTAAATCTAACTGTATAACAATGATTTTATATGTTAATGGTCTAAATTTTAATTAAGAGGCATAGGTTGTCAGAATGGATAAGAAAAGCAAGACCCAAATATATGCTGCTTACGAGAGAGTCATTATAAATATATGCAGATAATTAGAAAGTACATTGATAGAAAAAGATTTACCATGGAAATAGTACAGCATAAGAAGACTGGAGGGGCTATGTTAATATCAGATACAACCATTACCAGTGATATAGAGGGGATTTCATGACAATAGCTCATTGTTATATGGTTAGTCTCGAAGACATCATTCTAAAATGTATGTGTTTAATAATAGAACGTTAAAATATGTAAAGTAACAAGTGACAGAATTAAAGGGAGGTGTAGGCAATTCCACAATCATATTTGAAATATTAATCCCTCTCTCTCAGTAACTGATAGAACAACTGCACATAAAATCAGTAAAGACTTAGATTATTTGAATCACACTATTAATCATCCTGACTTAATTGATATTTATAGAACATCACACCCAACAATTGCAGAATGCAAACTCTTCTTAAGTGCATATAGTACATTCACCAAGACATGGCCTATTCTTGGCCACAAAACATGTTTCAGTAAATTGAAGCACATCAAAGTCAGAATATGTTCTCTGATCACAATTGAATTAAATTAGAATTAACAATAAGCTATTTAGGAAAACCTCTGATATTTAGAAATTCAACAATGCACTCCTAGATAACCCATGTATCAAAGAAGCAATAACAAAGAGAATTAGATAATATTTCAAACTGAATAATGAAAATACAGCATAAATGCCAGTTCTACTACTTACCATGGTGTGACCTTCAGTAGGTTACCTAACCTTTCATAGCTTCCATCGATTTATCTCTAAGGTAAAGATTATAGTATTGCCTGCCTCATAGGGTTTTTATGAAAACGTAATGAGGAAATATCTATATAGTACCTAGCAGACACCTGGCAAAAAGTGAGTGTTTCACAAGTTTGAACTATTTTCATTGAAAGCAACAGCATTTGCTAGTTATGTCTTCAAGAATAAAGGAAAAAAAAACTTATATAAGCTTTGTGGTGAAGTGGATTAGAGAAAGCTGCCACATCATGGAGAAGCGGTTTTGTGCAGCAGGAGGTAATACAGGGCAAGTACAGATAATAACTGGAAATGAGACTTGGCAGATAGCAACCAGGGGAGTTTTCTGGAGCACGTAAATATTTCTAAGTGATTTTTAAAAAATATCAGGGAGAGAAATGGTATTTGTGCAATCGTATAGACTAAGGAACAGATTATTTAAATTTGAATATGAATGGTAGAGGTAACCCTGGAAGCCAAGAAAACTTGGGTCATTTTGAAAATAGGTTATATAAGGAAAGCAATAGATTCCATGGAGCAGATCCAATCGGTGTGCCGGGGCTTAAAGATTCAAATTAAGGAGAATATTTTGATGGGGGTAGTGTTAGGATAGGAACATTTGAAAATAAAGTGAATCTTGCTAGGTCCTGGTAACTGGAAGGTTTTTAAGGGGCTAGGTAGAGGAGGGAGAAAATCATTAAAAGTAGAGGAAATGCTTCTAGCTGACACAGGAGGGCATGACTCAGCATGGTATGTGCAGACTAACGATGGCTAGAATCATGAGGAAAACAGTTGGTCCAGTAGTGTCGGGCCACCACATAAAGGGGGCCAGGACAGGTTTGACCTAGATTAGTATGTAATAGAGAAGGATTAAGAAATCTTCAGGATGCTGCAACGGAGGATGTAGGCCATTTTGAATCATCATGTATCATTTGGAACTGTATGGGAGAGAGGGTCATCTACAACCTGAACTGTGATCTATGCTTGATGGCAAAGCCCC
>PVKH010011232.1:0-17851 GCA_004027955.1 Chaetophractus vellerosus
ATCTTCCCTATCTTGGTGTCAACTTCATCCTCCCAGTTTCTCAGGCCCCAAACCTTTGGGTCATCCTTGACTTTCCCCTTTCTCTTACCACTCACATCAAGCAATCCTGATGGCTCTAACTTCAGAAATATCCAGAACCCGACCACTTCTTCAGTGCTCACACCCTGGCCTCCCTCTTTCTTCCCATGTTCCCCTGGAGTCTCTTCTCAATATCCGAGCCTGAGGGATCACTTTAAAACCCAGTTCGGTTTGGTCCTCCTTTGCTTAAAACCCTGCAATGATCCCAGTTGGTCCAGGGTGAAACCAGATTCCACCGGTGGCCTACAAGGGTCTCTGTGATCTGACCCCATTGTCTCTCTGACCTCAGGTCATCCCACCCCAGCCCCACCCCCAGGTAGCCCCAGCCACATCCCTTCCTGGTTGGCCCTCAAACACGGTAAGGAAGTTCCCGCCTTAAGGCTTTTGCACAGATATTGCTTCAGCCTGGAATGCTCCTCCTCACCTCCCTGCCCACTTTCTTGTCTTTCCTCAAATGAATAATACCCATATCACTACAGCTCTAAAATAGTGCACAGAGATCATTCTCAGACAGGCTTATATCTAATTAACCCAAAGTGCAAATAAAAGAAATCCAAGTTAATGCCATTTTCCTGTCAAGACAGAATTATTTAATATTACATCTCCAAAAAGAGTAACCTTCTAATTTTTGTTTAAGGACTTAGTATTAAAAGGTACATCATTAATTTTGTTCCTTTAAGTAGACACTGTACTTAAAAGTATCATGCTACTACTGCATTATTTAAAAAATAAGGATATATATAGTCTTCTAAGTTAATACGAATAAGTGGGGCTACAAAACAAGAAGATATTCACATATTTACAATGATTTTAGAGGCATTAGGATACTATAAGGTTAAGCCAAAAAATGATATCTTAAAAATCCTTTCTAATATAATATCAAGCGTTTTCTCAAAAATGTCAACAACAGCTACAATTTCTCTTTATTAAGTCTCATAATTTTAAAAAGAAAACTTAAAAATTAAATAATGCCAGGAAAAGTGTTTGTAAGGGAAGTCGCTATAAATAAATATAGGAGGGAAAATTTGTTATAATTGCCGTATCTCTAAGCAGGTCCAAGCAGAATTCCAGACAAAAGCGGTAATTGCATTTCCACAGTATTCCACAAGATGTCAGCACTTAACTGAACAACCTCAATGGGGGGAGGTACAGTTACTGAAGAGAACAATAGAAACCCTTTCATTTTATGATCTAAAGTTAGGGCTTTGGCAAGAACTCACTCCATAAATGTGTCCTCGGGTCTATTTTATTATTTTAAACCCAATTGTTTAATATTGTCTTTTACAGCAGTTTATAAATGCTGATTTTTTGCTATTTCTTTTTTAAAACATTTTAATTCCCTTCTTCCTTCTCCTGATAAAAAGAACCATAAGGTGTTTACTGAAGCCCAGGAGTTATCCTAGGCACAACACAAACGTTAGCCAATTTGTCTAGGTTATTTCCCCCCGTTTTACAGAGGAGAAAATTGAAATGCTTCACCCAGGGCATTTCTTACAGACGATGTTATACATTCAATAGGCAACTGGAGTCTCCACGGGAGCCCTTGATACAGGTGTGTGTGCTTGTGTGTGTGTTCACACAGTCTTGTCTCCTTTGGTTCCCATGAGCAATGCCCATGCTGAGTTGCCAACACCTGCCCAGCCGTCGGCAGCAATCAGTAGTGGGGTAAGAGCCCTGCTGGTGTTAGTGGGCCTTTAAATGACCAGTAGTGTCAGGGCCTAGGAAAGTATATAGCAAATCATGTAGGAAAACCTAAAATTCTTTTTTATGGGGTGTAAAAAATCTGTATATAAAAACTTATCTTCAAGTTTTGCTTACATCGTTTGAATTCTTATCTTGCTTTTCATATTTTTCTCGGTCATAAGCCATTTTCTTCAGCAATTTCTTCATGGCTTTTTTATCTTTTTTATGATTTTCAGTGTTTTGCTTCCTCACTTGGTTTACAAGAAACTTGGGAATCTAAGAAGAAATTAAATGAAGTTTAGGGAAGAAAAAGAAAAGGCAGGCTTTTCAACCGCAGAAATAATTTTATGTTTTAAGTTTCAAGAGTAAAGGTGTTGTCTATTTTATAAGATTATACCATTTTGAATCCACTATTTGTTAAATCTGTAAAAAGAAGTATAATATTATTCATTTACGATGTGTACAGAGCTTCCCCATGATGTAATCTGCCTCCCATTGTTCCAAAGAGAACTTGTGAAGTCCAAGGACAGAGTGGCCATCTTCCACGCCACAGAAGCCAGGACTGGAGACTGCCTGAGGTGACTGGCAGTTGAGGCTCTTCCCGTTAGCAGCTCCCTATCTGTAGTCCCTATTGCTAACCCAAGGGCCCAATCTAACAACCAGCTAGCCTCTACTGATAGAAGAGAAGGAAAAACTCACCAACAAACAAGGGCTGATGTGTGTTAGCAATAACCCAGGAAAAGGTTATCCTTTAAATCACATTAGCAAAAATAAAATATTTTAAAAATGACTGCAATTTAATCATGAAACAATATTGGCATTTTAAAATTGAGATCTAAAAAATGTGCATTAGGTTTTCGATTTTTTAAAAATTTTGAATTCCCCTATCAGTTGCCTTTTTATAGAGAATATAAAAATGAATTAAATAAAAAGACTTCAGAATCTAGATATCATCCCTCTGTCTTTTCATCACATTAATATATGGAGGTTCCTAAATAAGAGATTGAAACATTAAGTATTATAATTTTACTTGGAGTTTTAGTTCATTTTTTCTAAATGCCTTTCCCTAAAACTATTTCACTGCAAAATGAGACCGTAATCAACTAAGCCTCTTATCTGCCATGAATCAAATCTGTGATTATCTGTCAAACTGGAGCTCAAAATAAGGCTAATACAGGAAAATCATTTTCAAGACATTCTCAGCAATCAGGGTGCAAAATGAATATACCCCTTTAAATAAAGAATCTATGAAAAATAACTGCAAATGGTCTTATTTCAAGATGTAATGTGCTTTTTTTTTTCTATTTCTTTTTTATTTGTAAGGAGCTTTTAAAAAGATGGCAGGCCTAAATATTGAGAAAGGGGAAAACAGGCAGAAGTAAATAAGAAGTTATCCTAACAAGCCATATTTGTTTGACATAATATCATCATTTTAAAATAGCAATTCAGAGCCTCTTTACACATATGTATAAATTGCTTTTTATTTTCTGCACTCACAAATTTTAAACATAATTTTATAAATCTGGAAACCAAAACATAATGTGCTTCTTTAAACCATTAAAGAAAATAATCATATTACATTTTTGATATTATATCAAATTTTATAAAATTACATTTAAAGGTGCTATCAACAATTATGTTAAGAAATTATATGGTCATTCATAGAGCTTAAAAATATCTATACTTACTGTCCACAGAAGTTTTTGATGCTTAATCAGTAGGTGCATGGTATTAGCTGTCCCAGCTGCCTTTGCAAATTCTTGCTGTTCGCTGGACTTCAAACCCAATGCTTGATCCATAAAGAGATTTGGAGCCATCACCATTGCTACATTCATGACCGTCATTTTATTTTTCTCTTTATTGTCGATTATTCTCTGGAGAAATTCAAGCAGAGCCTGAAATAGAAGTGACTCTGAGATGTGTGTTGTATGTGAACTAAGAGATAAACGTACTGTAGCGTATAGGACTTTCACGTAAATTTAAAACTCAGCTGTGCATAACCACAGAAAGCTGGCCACATCCAGCGGGCTTTGTCCTCACAACCTCTCTGTTTGGTTTATGCACCTGCAATAAAGAGGACCCTGGCTCTGAGGAATGCAGTAGGGAGGGTGCAGACCTTAGTTGGGAGGCCAGGAAGACAGAGAGGTTAACATGTCTCAGGCCTCTAACCAACCAGAGCCAGGGAGCACTGGACAGCCTTTTAAAATTTCACACAGGGAACCAGCTGTGGCTCAATTGGTAGGGCTCTGGTTTACCACATGGGAGGCCCCAGGTTCGGTTCCTGGGGCCTCCTGGAGAAGGCAAGCCACCGCGAGCAGGCAAGCTGCCACGTGGTGAGCTGACTCAGCCAGATGCCGCAGCAGGAGGAGACAAGCAGACACAGAAAAACGCAAAGCAAATGAACACAGCAAGCACGAGCAGCAAGAGGGGGATATATAAATAAATAAAAATAAATCTTAAAAAAAAAAAATTTTACAAAAGTAGTCACTGGCTCCAGAAAGTACTGTACTTTCATCCTTAACAGGTGAAAAAAAAAAAAGATCACTTTAAAAAGGCACGTTGGACCTCAGTTTCACTTGCTTTTAGGCAATCAATAGCTGGCTGACAAGAAACGTAAAAAGAATGGAGATAGTGATGGGGAGAAAGGAAAGGTAGAGAGAAACTGAGAAGAGAGTTGGGAAAAAGAATGAATGAATGACAAGGAACGTTTCTCTGGAATATGCCAGGCAATGCCCAGCTTGAAGTACCACCTCCCACTTCTATTCCCAGTCCTTATGACCCCTTGAGCCACATTCACAGAAGCCACAGAAGCCAGAGATGGGTTAGATCACCCAGCTCTTGACAGGGCTTAAGGCCACATATTCTTCCTTTGACTTCTTAATTACTTTCAGGCCCGAATAACAACGTACAGGTATATGATATTCTCTGTGAGCCTTCCACTGTTGTAAGCACCATCTAAGGGTCATCTCCCTTAATCCTTCCTCTATTGACGAGATCGATGCGGTAACTATCCCCACTTTACAGATGAGAAAACAGTGTCCATGAGGATTTAAGTAACTTACCAGAGGTCACCCAACTAGTAAAGAGTAGAGAAGGAATTTAATTACAGGCTTGTCTGGCTTTTGTTTCTAAACTCTACTAAAAGAGTCATGGATTTCATCTTTAGCCCCAAATTCCTACTGTATGGTAAGAGAAAAAACAACAACAATGGTATCTGTTTCACAGGATCGCAGAAAAAAAAAAATCCTTCTGAGTGCTAACAGGTTGATCTCGAATCAATTGTAGCTGCTCTGTAGACCTCAAAATTTTGAAACAAACTAAATATCCAACAATGAGATTTATGTTATCTTATTTCTGGTGTAGTGCTTAGAAAATTAAATTGTAATATAAGCACATGGTTATATAGAAACAACATATTCTCAAATGAGGACAAAAGATTAATTGGTAAGGTTTGGAAAAATATTTAATTTTGCTCCACAAGGACTAGAATAATTGTTCAGGGATCAGTGCATCTCTTCCTTTAGGGGCATAAATTACAGAAATTAGGTAATAAACAATTTTAATTGTGGTATGCATATATAATAAAGTGATTCAAAATATTACCATCAGAATACTAGAATGTGTGTGCGTGTGTGTAGATACAGAAAAAAAATGAGATGCAAGCCTAGCCTTTGGTCAACAAACCGCAGTATTTTCTCTTCATCTGAACAGTAAGAATGGCCCTTTTAAAAGTATTTACTTTATCACCAGTCTTGGTTGGAGGAGGTATCACTGGATTCACTCTCTGGAAATCTAGGTTTAGTCCCAGCACATCAGTTACTTATGGGCTATGTCTGATCTTAGGGTAAATCTTGTTACATCTCTGTTCTTTAAAGATTTCTCATTTGTAAAATGGGATTATTAATCACATAGCCTATGAGGAGTGAGACAATGTATATGAAGAACTTCCTAAAACAAATAAAAGGGTAAACAGGTGTCAATAATCAAATTAACAAAAATGCTGAGTCAGCATCTTAAAACCAGCCTTCACTATTCATGCAAGCCAAAGGTAGTTCCTGTCACTGGCCCAAATGCTCAGTGATCCAAGGTGAAAAGATCCTGGTTAAGCAGCTTGCCCAAAGACAGTTCCCACCTTATGCCTAGGCCAGGACACGGAGTTTCACGGGGAGCCTCATTACCCTTAGGTGTGTTGTAGAAACAGTCTACACAAGTCACACGAATGACCACGTCCCTCCAAACAGCAAGTGGAGGAGCAGGGCTAGCACGGGACACAGTGATGAACTCTGTGATAGGCTTCCTGAAACTATACTGCAATGCAGAATTCCTTAATAAAACTCAATCCTCTTGCACATAGAGCAGACTTATTTCAATGATTCTATTAGTGGAATTCTTGTTTGAAACCTTTATTAGAACTATTTAATTAAACCATTGAAGCTAAAGTAAAAAAGTAAAAATATGCTTTTGCATCTCCCACTCTGCTAGGTTGAATGATGTACCCCAAATTAGACATGTTCTTCGACCGCATTCCCATGGGTGTGAACCCCACTGTAAATAAGATCTCTTGAAGATGTTATTTTTATTAAAGGTTTGACCCAACTGAATAAGGGTGGGGCTTAATCCATGTGCCTGTTGGCCTGATAAAGAGAAGAAACCAGAAGCCAGAAGTTGGAGAAGGCCATGCAGGAAGAAGCTGGAAATCAGGGGAAACCCAGAAAGCAGAGAAGGAAAGGACATCGCCATGTGACGAGAGACAAAGACATAAGCTAAGGAATCTCAAGGATTGCTGGCAAGCAGCAACAGAATGCTAGAGACTGGGAGAAAGTAAGACTTGCTGATATCTTGATTTTGGATTTGCTCTTTTAGTCTCAAAACTGTGAGCCAAAAAATTCCCATTGGTTATGCCAACCCATCGTGAGGTATTTGTCATAGGAATCTGGCAAACTAAGACACCTAGTTTTTGACAAAAAAAAAAAAAAGTATTTGCCACCTCTGTTATAAAATTTTGTTCCCATTAACCTTACATGCAAAAATGAAAGTGACCCTAAAAATTTTAAACAATGTTTGTAAACAGAGACTTTGGAGGCAATGTCCAAAAAAGAGTTCTAGAACAGTCTTGTGAATGGCAACCACACTGAAACAAATGTTTCCTCCCACAGCTATTTAAGCTCATTTGAATATTAGGTATTGCTTTAATAAGTCATGTGACTTTCAATTCCCACTTTATATGGGGTCATTTCCAGGGCTGTCACCCAGACAGGCACCTTTATATGAATAAGCAAAGAGGCTACTTTCCCTTTCTAGGGAGATGAAGCCCTTTGTCAAGGGCTCGGCTGGCAAGGAGAGGGCAGGCTGTGAATCCGTCTCCACTTTATCTGGGGCGAGGTGTTCCCTGCTTAGGCCACAACCTTCACACCCATAGCAGCAACCCTGGCCATACAATGTCTGAACGTAACCCATTCTGGAACGGGCCTCTGTCTCAAATTCAAATCAAAACACCACTTAAAGCTGCCTTGTCAGTTACTGGTTTGACAGTCAGTGAAACAAATGACTCTTTCTGATTTAGTAAAGACAATGATTCTTTGGAAGTTCTCCAGTAGTGGACTGTTTGTTTGTTTGTTTTTTAGGAGGTACCGGGGATTGAACCAGGGACTTGTACATGGGAAGCAGGTGCTCAAACACTGAGTTACACCCCCTCCCCTGGATGTAGTGTTTTTACGCCAGTAATCCTCACAGGTTGCTTCGTCCAGAAAAGTTGAGTATTAACATTCATTCCACGGGCATTAAAGAACTATCATTTACATAGTTATAGAGCAAGGAGTTTTAATGAGTTACAGGAAAACTTTTCCAAGACTTACCAACCAGTGCTCTTGTTTTCATTTGTGGACACAAAATTTCATTTTAAACAGTAAGGGGCATAGAGGGTAAAGAGGCAAGGGTCCCACCCTCACCTCTATAAATAATTTTTTTAAGGCAATGACAAAACTTAAGGTAAATACTCCTTCTAAACTGAAAGAATTTAAAACAATTTTTAGTTTATAAAAGTTCATGATTCAAAACTTTTACAGCTACTCAACAAACATTTGCTCTTAAGAAAAATAACTACTCATGATTTATTATAAATATCTCTGAGAATACTTCTAAAAAACCATATTAAGTTATATGACTATTAGATCAAATCCCTTTGAAATGATTCTATAAATCAGAAACTCAGGATGGACTTTCAAAAGATAAAACTGGAATTTGTTCAAGTTGGCCTATTTGGTTAACATAATTTCAAAATCATTATGCCTTATTACAATTCTACTACCTGGAGCAGTAAACAATTTTAACATCTTACTTGAAAGCAACAGTGGGTCATAATCAAAGGTCCTTGGGATTTTCTTAGTAAACATTTTTTTCACTCGTGCTCATTAAATAAAAATTTGAAAATTTCAAAGAAATAGAAGAAAAAAACAAAAGTACCCAGGATACCATTAACTAGTGAACCTCAATCCTTTCTTTTCATATAAGAAATGTTCTAGTGAAAAATTAAAAAAAAAAAAAGACAACCCTAATAATGCTGATAACACAACTTACCAAACAAATTAATAAAGAATTTAAAGATTTTCTTTCACCATCTGTCTTATTTTAAAATAGGCCTTTTCTTTACAGCCTGTGTTATTAATATTTCCAAGATAAATAACATATTGTTTTGCCACAAATAATGCAATATTACTCTGCTAAGTTCTAAGAGATACTGAATGTAAATGAACCCAGCTGACCTTCAGTGTGTCCCTGTTTACGTCAGGTAGGAGGAGGACAAGAAGATTCAAGGCCTGGAGTTGTTGCTTCCTGGAGGGAAGATCTGTAGACAGATTAAACAAGACTGAACTCTCTTCTTTACTGAACATTTTTCTTTCCTTTCTTTTTTCAATTTTTAAGCAAAAATGTTATTTGGCATAAACATGACTGTGAAATGTAAGACACAACGACTGAGCAGCAAGCCTTGTTGAGATTGTGTTTGTGGGAGATCAGCAGAAGCAGCTGCTGTTATAGAGCTTCCCGTGCCTCAGAATGCTCACTTCCAACTGTGATCATATGACTAGCGGCCTTATGTTTGCAGACACACTACAGTGCTTTGGAAATAATTTGAACTTCTTTGTGATAATTATTTCCCAAAGAAAAGACAGAGAAGCTTGGACCTACCATGTCATGGTGTCAGGGTATGTCTGCAACAGTAAAGTCTGCTGCTTTTAATTATGAGTGAATAAACTACATGGTAAGAATTCCTTAATTCCAACAGGAATGTATAAAACAGGGCCTAGAACATAACAGTTGCTCAGCAAATATTTTTGGAGTGAATTAGAAAACTGAGCAGCAATTATAGAATCTAAAAGGCATACTATCCTTGATTCCCATCATTTTCAGTAACCCTTATCCCATTTAAGTAATACTTAGGGATATTGAAATTATTCCAAGATTTGTTTTTCAGGGATAAATTCGGTACTTTAATCCATATCCAGGGATATATGCAAAATACCACAATTTAATCATTGGAAGGAAAATGTTCTACAGAGAAAATAATTTCAGTCACTTCTCTCCTAGAAATTCTGAAAAAATGTTGTGACACAAGATGACTCAGGGGAACTATTGCACTATTGCATGCTTTATGAATGGCCTGAACAATTCTGGCTGGCACGGTAGCGCACCGTAATCATGTACAGTGCCCCCCCTTCACTCTCAAAAACGTGTCCCAGTTTGGAAGATAAATTATACAGTTACTCAAGTGTGGTTATGGCATTTTTTTATGGCCTCTACAAGTAAAAGGGATAATTAAACCAGTACATAAACCTTATAATATCTCTGTTTTCTCTGGAAAGGAAATCAAGCACTATTGGAGACATTAATTTGGCCCTTGCCCGAGACCACAAAATGGCAAAGACATGAAAAGTTTGTTGCCCATCACCAATGAGGCAGCAAAAGGCTTGGTTCCATGTTTCTGCACAATAATTTCAGAATTTAATTTTTCAGGCAATGCTGACAGAATCTGCCACATCTCTTTTGGCTTTTATGATAACTGTTAATCCACAGCTTCTCCAGTAAGTGTTGCTTTTAACACTTGGCAAGAAAAATGTATCAGAGATCTTACGTGATTCATTCTATTACAAAAGGAATGTGAAGTTTCTGGGTTTTAACACTAAAGTATATTGTATTGTTTAAATGTCATGCAATTCTCTTGCACCAAAAGAGAACGTTGTATTATCCATTCAGTCAGAGATGTATATTTATAAAGTATAAGGAAAACAATGTGTGGCTTTTGAGCACCAATTGACGTTAATGATCAATTTGTCTACCCAAATATAGCTGGTTATATTCGTTGTCATACGAACTGTCATTCAAACAATAAATACGGTTGGCTTTAGTACAAGGACACTTCAGAGTGGGCTAGCACTTACTCTGGACAGTCTGAAAGGCTTTGAGATATTCTACACTGAGCAAGGGCTGTGGCAGCTCCCGAATGAAGAGCTTGAGAAGGCTGGCGGCGTCGTGCTGCTTGACACTTTCCCAGTTAAAACTTCCTTCATAAAACTTTGCATCTAGTTCTTGGCAAAGATTCTGGAAGAAGAAATAAAAAAAACAAAACAAAACTATCAGTAAGTGCATTTTTTATCTGGCTGAGAGTTTGATACTTTTGCCACAAGAGATTCTACTCTTTAGGAAAAACATCTAAAATCATCATGAAAGGCCAATATCTTTTCATTACTCAGAAAAATACCGCTCTCCCCAATCTAATTGTACGTGACCAATAAAAAATGGAACCCAAGACCAGAAAATTCAAAAATTTTAGGTGGTAAAAGTTTAAAGTATTAGGGAGATCACACAATTTTGTGTCTGGCTTATTTCACTCAACATGATGTCTTCAAGGTTCATCCATGTTGTCACATGTATTAGAACTTCGTTCCTTTTTACAGCTGAATAATATTCCAAAGTATGTATATACCACATTTTGTTTACCCATTCATCAGCTGATGGAAACTTGGGTTGCTTCTGTCTTTTGGCAATTGTGAATAATGCTGCTATGACTATCAGTGTGCAACCATCTGTTTGAGTTCGTGCTTTCGAATTCTTTTGTGTACACCTAACAGGGGGATTGCTGGTCATAACTTAACTTTCTGAGGAATCGCCAAACTGTCTTCAACAGTGATAGCACCATTTTACATTGCCACCAGCAACAAATGAATGTTCCTATTTGTCCATATCCTCTCCAACACTTGTAATTTTCCACTTTTAAAATAGCAGCCATTTTAATGGGTATGAAATGGTATCCTAATTGTGGTTTTGATTTGCATTTCCCTGATGGCTAATGATGTTGAGCATTTCATGGGCTTATTGGCCATCTGTATATCTTCTTTGGACAGGTGTCTAATCCAGCCTTATGCCCATTTTTTAATCGGGTTGTCTTTTTGTTATTAAGTTAAAAGATCTCCTTCTATATTCTAGATATTAAACCTTTATTGGCTATGTGGTAAGAGCACACTGATATGAAATAATTAGAATAAGAAAACTCACACAGTCAGAATCTAGAATATAGGTTACCATGGGACAGAGTGAGAATAAGGAATGGGAAGTTGAGGCTTCAATATAGAGGGCTCCTATTTGGAATAATGGGATTATTTCTATTTAAGAAAATATGCTTTTCTCAGATGTACACACCATTGATTATTGGCTGGTGGTGAAACATCCCCAGGTATTAGCCAATGAAGTGAGACATTGGCAAGTTATCAAACTTGCAAACCCACCAAAACATTTTGGGGACGTCTATGCATCAGAAACCAAACCCAGGGGACATAAGCTGAACATTGTGAGCAGGATATATCAGGTTACTCGGATACTATTAAACTGAGATCACTATGTCATAAGAGCCAAGGAGGCCAAAACCAGTGTCCCAAATTGAGGAAACTTCTCAAACTAAGAAGGTGATGCACAGCTGGAATGTATGAAGGATAATTCCATTGCTGGCAGGAGCACAACCCGTGAGTCACTGGTGAGGACGGCTCCCACCAAGAACCAATCAGCTCTAAAGATTTCTTACAGAACATGTCTGAAAGAAAAGAACATATAACATGTCTGCTTTCATCCTATTTTCTCTTGAATTTTCAAATTCAAGAAGACAATATGTTGGCTGAGGACAGCTGCCTGTGCTATTTTAGTGATAAAACTGGATTTGGAAGGTAGTTAGGGTAACAGAGATAGTTAATGATTGCTAGCCAAAAACTTTTCCTCGATGGACTTTCCAGATTGAGCTATAATTCCAAGTATGAAGTCCCTGTAAAATGCAAATGCCATGGGAGGCACATCAGTTACATAGCATGCATCATCTCTTAGGTAACTCCACCTTTATCATGGTGCATTCTTTGGAAGATGTATTCCCCAGAGCAGGAGTCGGGCGACAGATAAAAGCAAGAGGACGGCATTACCTGAGGAGACTGGGAAGAAAATGCCACCCAGAGAGAAGAGCAAGAGAGGGGGCACTCAAACTGGGGGTGCCTGGAAATCAAATCACCTCTTTCACAAGCCAGACTAAGGCTACCCTGGATACAGTAGTACAGGGAACTCTGCAAGCACAGAATTCCATGCTCGAATTCCTGCACAGAGTTCATGGTTGAGACAGGCTTTATTTTATCAGTTCAAAAAGACTAATAAAGTACGAAAACTATTGTCACGAAACCTACTCAGCTCACCTGCTGGAGCCCATGGTCTTGTCCCCCGCCCCCTTTATTTAACTCCATTGATATTACTTGTCCTGACTAAATCCATTGCCAGTCCCCTACCAATGCTTTAATCCATGCTTTCACTCACTGTGTTCTCTGTTCTTCAGAGGTAAGGCATTCCTCTTGTATTTTGCTGGTTTACTTTTGTTCCTACTCTACTTTTGCACAGTACACAGATTAACAACATCTGCATGTTTATTTATTATAGTATTTTCATAGGTAATACGGTGATTTTTAAAAAATCAAAGCTTACAAAACTTGCAGGAACTGGAGAAAAACTGAACCCTCACTTAATTGTAGGAAGTTTTACTGTTTTTATTTTATCGAGTTTACTAACAATGAAGAGGACAAATTAACTCTGAAAATACAAAAATGTAATTAAACAGTAAAATTTAATACTGGTAGAACTTAGTGATTACCTTGATTCTACTGGCAACTCCTGGTATTCGTAAAAGGCCTTCAGTTTCCAAACCTCCCTCTTCAATTCGAGAAACCAGCTGTGTATAAACAGAACATTTGATTTTGGTATTTGTAACAGGTACAATTCCAAACTTACCATCTGTTTCACATATAAATAAGTGAAACTGATTAAAATAACATGTGAGATGAATTTTACGTTTTGAATGCTATTGCAATACCACTGTCCTTTTAACCGATAAGTCCCCAAACTTGGGTCTTATTCTCCTTTGTGATAGAAATATAGAATTTCACACAACAGCTGTAGTACTCCAAGCAAATGAAGAATGAAGATGTTCATTTATTAAAAGCAACTAAAAACACCCATTTCATCTGCTTTTCCAGAAACCTATATTCTACAATCAAATAATTCTTATGAAATTCTAGTAGCTGCATATTTGCATCTTGTTTTTCTTGTTCAAAGAAAGAATTATTTATGAGATGAGGAAAAAACCCACTGTTTGCAAATATTCATTTTTAAGCCTTCAAGCTTTTGGTGGTAAACTTAAAAAAATTCTTGTCTATGACTTCTCAACCATGTCCAATGCCCAATGGAAACATACCAACCTTCTCCACTAACCCACTAAAATCATGCAGTCAAGATATTTTTTAAGGCAGCAATCTACAAAGCTAAGGCAAGTGGAGAAAATACGATAAATTGTTGGAGGCTGGAAAGTAGATAAGAGAGCGGTTACTTTTGTGGCAGAGAGGTATTTGGATTGGAATCTGCATTCCCCTGGCAGTATGCAAAGACTCTGAAGGGTGTTCTCTGCTATTTTAAGGAAATCAATGTCCATGTCCTCAATTTAAACATAAGGCATTTACTAGCATCAGGTAGGTTTTTCTTCCTTCTCGAGCATCCCCATTTTACAATAGCCTTCTCCCACTTCACTCTTCACTCGTGCTGAATCTTACTACAATACTATCTGTGCTAGGTAGAAAATCTTCCCGAGTGCGAAAGGAATTAAAATTATTTATTATTTTTTTTCAGGGAAGCCTCCTTTAATGATGAAACAAGGCACTATATACTACATAGAGCTTGCTGTTATACCCTTACTGATACCACTGTCTGATAAGAATGAAGCATGCATCATAAATGAAGTCTTTTGACCTTTGTCTAGATGCTCTGAAATCAGAGATATTGTGGCGTGTAGACACTGGAAGAGATGGTAATGTTTCTTTAATGACCTCACCTCTTCTATCTCTGGATTATTGCCAAAGAATGCACTGATCTTGAGGGAGTCTGGTAAGAATAAAGCAAAGAATAGTTTCAAAATTGTCCCAAAGAAGCATCTATGACCAGTCAAAGCAGTACATGATTTTTAAAAATTCAACTGGAGTACTTTTCAGGACCACATTTTTCAAGTTACACTGGATAAAGTTACCCAGAGTAAACAAGTTTACATGAATCATTTTAGATAAGGTGGACATTATTCAATAAAGTATTTAAAACCAAACTTATCAAGTCACACCATGCAAGAAGTATTCAATGCACAGGCAATTTTCATTTTATTTCATCTTGTAGAATGTTTAAAATGTTTCTATCTCTATTAACAAAAAATAAAATTACATCCTAGCTGCTGGAACAAATTAGTTTTTAGCAGTATGTGCCATTCATTTTCATTAAATACACAGGAAAAAATGGCATGTGATTTCTAAATTAAAGAATGGAAAATATAAACATTTCTGAATTTTTACATTGAAGCCCTTTCTATTATTCTCTAAAGATGAAAACTAGCATTCAGTGGAAGTAGGACAATACATTGTCCAAAGGAATTCCATGTACTCTCATATTTCTCCTTGAAAACAACATACTTTTAGCTACCATATTATATTGTGTTATTAAAATATAAATACTGTATAGTTTTTTGTTCCAAGATTTAAAATAGAAATGGAAAATAACTATATTGATCTATATAATTTAACCATGCTGTTTATAGTAAATTATTTTACAAGATACAATCTGCAATTGAACAGTAATTTTCATAGCACTTTTCAAAATACATATTACATACTCAGATGAACTGAAAAATGAAGCCAAACCTACCCAATAGTCAAGGCTAATGAGCTTTGGCATAAGGGAATCAGGGTTCTTCAATAGGGCCATAGGAATAATCAAGGGGATAATTAAAGATACTGGAGAAGTGCAAACTTAGAAACTGACAGAATATGGTGGACAGAAGTAAGAGGTGGTCAAGGGTAGCTCCAAGATCACTGACTTCAGCAAGTCAAATGATGGAAATGCCACTCCCAAAAACAGATCAGGGATTTCAATGGGGTCAGTTTCTTAGAGGCATCAATTACCAAGTCCACGGGTTTTATGAGAAAAGACCAATGATATAACAGGATTGTTTGTGTTCAATTAATAATGTTAGTCTTGATTATGATTATTTTTACAACAGCACACAAACAGTCTTTAGGCAGACCTAATACAAGGACCTGGGTGGGGGTGGGGGGTGGTCAGCAGCACTGAAACCAACCAGGACTGTTACCCATTCTAACTGGTGAGCAGCCAGAATCTCCAGAAGGTAAGAGCTACAAAAATTCTAACTAAGTAACTAACTAGTCTAAGACAAAATGACAAAAGGAAGTGTTCTCAAAGGTAGGGTGCAATCCAAAGCCTGGTGAGAGGGACTCACTGGCATTAACGACCTTTCATGGGGATCCAAGCTATCCTGCACTGGGAAGAGCGCTGCTGAAACCCTGGGTCTGTGCAGTCATCAGTGTATAGTAACTTGTACCTTTTATCTACAGTAAAACAATTCTGTAATTTACACATGATTTCTCTGAAAACCTAGATAGTGGTTTGGAACAACATACCCCAGAAAACCATGTTTTTAAACCTAATCCACTCCTGTGGGTGTGAACCATTAAGGAGGAATTTTTGATGAGTTTGCTTCAGTTAAGATGTGGCCCACCTCAATCAGGACAGCTTTTAATCCTATTACTAGATTAATACACAGGAAATGTATATTAATCTACGTATACATTAAATTAAATTAAATTAAATTCAGACAGAGAGAGGAAGCCACGGAAAGCAAGAAGCTGAAGGTCAACGGAACCCAGAAGAGAAGGGAGAGGCCATGAGAGCTGCCATGTGCATGGCCATGTAACAAAGATGAGGACCAAGGATGACTGGCATCCAGCCCCAGAATGCCAGTCTTCAAGAAGAAAGCATTGCCTTGAAGACACCTGATTTGGACTTTCTCTTAGCCTCAAAACCATGAGCCAATAAATTCCCATTGTTTAAGCCAACCCATTGCACGGTATTTGCTTGAGCAGCCAAGGAAACTAAAACAATCTACAACTTCTCTAATAATAGTAATGGTAACAACAGTAATAATAAAGAACTTGAACATGTGTCCTATGTTTGTTAGCATCTCTCTGTTCATCCTAGTCATGGCTGACAACTATCCACACAGGCAGTACTTGCACACACTACTGGATGGCAGAGGCAGGCGTGCAGGATTAGCCATGTAGAAGAAATTTCAACAGAAACAACACTGATATACAAGAGCGGATGTAATCGTGGATATAAGGAGTAAGGAACTAGAGGTTAGTAGTGAGACAGGTAAAAGACTGGTTTGGGAGGGGGAAGAGTAAGTGCCAAGCAGACTGAGCTTAAGGATTGGATGAGCTTGCTGAGCCAATCAACTGTGAGTACTCCCATTGCTACTCGTGCTGTCCCAGAAATTTCAGAAACCATGATATGCCTGGGCTGTTGAAAAGAACCTATAGCTTGGGTAGTCCATGATTTCTCTCTGGAAGCTGTGAGAAGGAAACAGACCTGCCTTCCTCACTGTGCATTGCCTGGCTATCATCAAATGCATTTCTGAACAATGAAGGCTCAGAGGCTGAACTGAAACTTTTATATTGCCATGAATAATCCCCATCGACTAATTGAGTGCTGACTACACAAGTGACTTGATAGTTTAGCAATCATTTTCTAATTCTACTTTATGGTTTCTTTGCCTACTTTCAAAGTCAGGACTGGTAAATTAAATTGGACATCCTCACTGTAAATAGCAAAGCTTGGGAAATACATCCAGCATAAAATATTCATGAGGATTCAAGTCCCTAGAAATTTATAAGCAGTTTCCAATCCTATGTATTATAGAATTGAAATCTCAATTATACAAACCAGCTAATAGAAGATAGGAAAGTGATGCCAGGTAATCACAGTTACAGGAGTAATAATATGTAAAGCATCATCATGTAATAAAAATTATGAGCCCTTGAAACAAATTTGTTTCCTGAATAGAAACTCAAGAGTACAAAATAAAAGAGCATATCAACTGGAAAACTATATTATAATAATATGACTAAAAAAAATCATTATTAGCATAAGTATGTTCTCTTTAAGCTGACCTATTCAGCCTACTTACTTTTTGAAAGATCAAAGGTATTCGAGTTCCCGGTAGTTTCCTCTGATCTTGTTCTAGCAATACTGTCAATGGAACACCGAAAAGGCCAGCATCTGCAAGTTAAAAAAATAAAATTCTTCACTTCTATAAACCTATAAAATATTAATACAAAAAAATTTAAGGGGGAACATTTCTTGCACTGTCATTCAATCCCACAAGTATTTCTTGAGCCCTACTAAGTGAACAACACTGCCCTAGCCATCAGACATACAAAGGCCAATAAGAAGACTGGCTCTGTCCCACAGAGCAGTCTAGCAGCAAAAGACAACCGAACTGACTGCAAATAATCACCAAAGTAATTAGAAAAGTTACAAACTTCTACATAAGAGAAATAGAGTGCTGTCAGAGTCACAAAATATGCAGATACCTTACTGAACATAATTAAATTAAAAGTTCTGTCATAAGGCAAATATCTATACTCATCTCTTCCACAATGAATTGATATTTAACATTCTACCA
>PVKH010011233.1:0-17859 GCA_004027955.1 Chaetophractus vellerosus
GAACCACTTCCTTAAACATTTATGATGGTCAAAAATGTAGGAAAGACACAGAATTATTTTCCCCCAGCACCTAATTCCATCACATGCTTAGTAAAATTAACTACCTTAATTTTATCTAAACTAAACCCACTAAAAATGTGTCTCTCTAAAAATATAAACCATTCATCTGATTGATCTCCCAACTCATCACGTCAAAATTAAATCTCACGTTTTCCATTTATTTTCTTACTAACTCCTTGTGACCATAGGATACATTAATTTATCCATATTTTAACAATTTTAAAATGTTATTTTGTTGTTGTTTAATGCAAAATTTTACTCTTTACTTGAAACAAATCAAAATTCCTGGATGGAGACACAATAATTTATAATTTTAGAATACCCTCCTAAGTAATTCTAATGCAGCTAAACCGTGGAAATGATGATACAGAAATTGGGAGCCACTGTTTTATATCACTCATTTGGTACTGGCCATAAGTGTTTTATAGATAGTTAGACATTAGAGAATATTTTTCACAAAAAATATTTGTATTGCACACATGATAACCTACCATCCAGAAGGAAAACCTAGCTTTAAAACTACTTTCACAAACACATTATCTTATCTTGTATTAAATGAAATTAAGTCACCAATAATAATCAGTAATCTATGTAACAAGTTTATTGAAAGAGAAGCTGCTTGAGCAGGAAGATCTCAAACAGAAGTAAGAGTCTCAAATGGTTACATTGGTTTATAAATGCAATTAGGGGATTTCTAAGGGGGAGTTACAATAATTCAATGATATTTGTGATCCTTATTACAAAAGAGGAAATGACCATGCATAGGTTATTATAGTGTAACTGTCTATTTCTGACAGGTGATCTCTATTGGACTGAATCCAGTTCATTTTCAATTGTTGCTGAAAGTGACACTTTCATAGGGTGCATTCTATGCATCTTATTTTCTCGGCAAACTCTCTGTTTTGTTTTGTTTTTTTAATTATTTGGATAATCCCTGTCATTTCTTGGAAAGGAGGTTGATCCTGGAAACCACAATGCAGGCAGCAACTTCATTTTATTTAACACTGGTACTCTTCCCATTTATTTGCTGCTATTGTCTCTCAGTGATATGAGCAGTTATATGCATGGGATAAAATAATATTAGGCTATTGTAAATTGAGATGGAGTAACCATTTCATCTCTTCTGCATGGCCTAGATATAGTAAAACAAAACAAAACAAAAAAAACTACTGGCACTCAAGATTAATGATATAGAGCAAATATGATTATCTATAACATAGAGATTAGACCTTTGGCTCACGGAAGACTGAAATGAAGAGAAATTCCTATCCAGGAGGGTTTTCCCTCTATTGATACCAAATTCAAGAAGGACCCACGGAGCCCTAAAGGTAGAAGTGGAAACCACGAAGCTAGACTCATTATACTAATCAATCTTATAAATACAATGGGTGGCAAAGATCAAGTGAGAATCCTGCCCACAGTAGAGATATAGTAGATAAGGCAATACAATGATAATATGTCAGTGTCAACCACCAAGCCTGGATTTCTACCTCTGATTCCAGAGTGCTTTTCATTATTTCATTAAATCTAAATACTTGAGTGGAACAAATACTGTCAATTTACAAATGAACTTTAAAAAAAAATTATCTACCTTCTAAATTGACCTGAAATGCATATCCCATGGCCTAAATGTCCCATTTAGGACATTTGGTAGCAGCTTGAGGCAACAACACAAACTTAAATATAATCCTCTTGAATTTTTTGTAAAAGTTGAGAGAAAAGCTATATAAAGTCAATTTTGAGCCTTTTTGAAATGGGTTGTAGCAGTAGAGTTTTGTGTCCCTGAAATACTCAGAGATAGCAATACTGTTGTGTCCCTGTTATATTCTGCTAACTGGTTTTATGTACAATTTCTTTTGTCAAATTTCACATCGGTGTGTTTCTTTTTTAAAAAGCGCTTTATGTGCCAGGGCAGCAACTATTTGGAGTGATCATTTCTCACAAGTCAAGGTCCCTAAATTTCAGCCATGTGTAATCTCCACCATCCTCTGAGAGATTCAGAGTTGGAAAGACCTCCTAAATTCCCCCGGCTATGGAGCAGGGTGCTGCCCTGACACTATCCATGTCACATCTCTCTTCTTAGGCCTTTTTTTCTGAAAATTATTCCTATCTTTGTGAGTTCCCATGTCTACAAAAATTTCTCATTAAAAGGACAGTTGCTTAAAATAAAGTATAAAATCTCTAACAAAAACTAAAAAACTTCTGACATAGTTTCAAGGAAAGATTGGAACTATATGTACCAAGTTTATTATGCTAATCTTGGTATATTTAAGCCTATACCACTTCTCTTGAGAAGCATTATATTTTCAGGTTTTAAACCAATTTATTGCTAGTATCATTTCACCCCACATTTCTCTAATCTCTCTTAAATTTAAAAGCATAGGGCCCGGCTAGATAGCTCAGTGGATAAGAGCGCGCTGGGGTACCACATGGGAGGCCCCCGGGTTTGGTTCCCGGGGACCTCTCCAAGTGGGCAGACAACCTTGAGAAAGGCAAGCCGCCATGGGCGGGGCAGAGCCCCCACAGGCATGGCAAAGTCACCCGTGAAAAGCGGAGCTGCCGCCTGCAAACAGAACTGCAGAAGCCAGGCAGCCTGCAAAAAACATGGAGGACTGCTGCCCACAAAACATGGAGCGGAGCCGCCGGTGAAAACGGAATGGAGTCACCCTCGAATGGAGCGAGCCGCCGCCACGGAGGGCCGACTCGGCGTGTCGCCACAAAGATGGGGTGTGGGAGACAAGAAGCAGACATAGAAAAACACAGAAGAATGGACACACAGCAAGAGCAAGCAGAAAGGGGGGGGTATGTAATAAATAAATAAATAAATAAATCTTTAAAAAAAAAAAGCATACATTAAAGTTAGTAATATAAAATAATCTGAAGGATGAACGTGAAACCTGGGCAGAAAATGATTCATCTAAGCTGGTTTTACTCTTTTAAGAGCGAGAATGAATATGAGGCATTAAATGGAATCTCTGTAATAATGAAACATCTCTCACAGGAATATCATGCAAGCTACTTGTAGGGAAACAAAGCAGTAACAGTCAATGAAAATATGACACTAAACTGAAGATCAGTAGAATATACAAGGCTAAAAGTGAACTGGGTAAAACAATAAGACAAAAAAATATTTTCTCAATTCAAAAGGGATTGTTTTAAAATGAAAGTTTAAAATCTAGAAGATGGTATTTATGCTTGTTTGAGGACTCATTAACACTCTTTTGTTTCCTTCTTAAGAACAGTATAACTGTAAGGGTCCAGAAAGCTGAAGAATATTCAAACCTTCTTCAGTAAAATCCACACTGTATTTTTTTTTGTATGAAAATCAGTCCTCATGTGTGACTCCTCATTTATTCAGAAACACAGAAAAACAGAATGTGAAGTGAATTTCCTAGGACATGGAAAAGTATAGCATAGCAACTCAGAATAAATTGGTGAAAAAATATTGCTCATTTCAGTTAACTGTTACAAATCTATCAAGCTGAGATTGGAAGAAGCTGGGACCCTTGCAGACTAGGGCAGCCATCTTGCTCTAACACGTGGCAAATTATGTAAAAACAGTTTTATAAAACAAGCAATAAATTAAGCAGAAACAATTTAAAATTAAGTAATAAAATATTTCTGGGTCCAAAATTAAGATCTTTTATTAAAAATAAAGTTTAAATAATATAGTATTATAATCCAAGTTTAGTATTTTTATCAAATAATTACCCAACTCCTTCTACACAAGGGTCAAATATTTATGTGTAGCACAAGGTCCTGGCACTAATCCAATCACTGAATGGACAGCAATAAATGAGGTCCTTATGGCTCCTGTATTCTCAGGGCTTGCAGTATTGCAAAGAAAATAAAAACTAAACATGCAATCATCAAAATATTATGATAATACATATTACTATAATAGTGTGTACAAAATTGTGTTATTATAAATGAAAAATCATGGAGGTAATAGTACCAGGGAGGACTTCCTAATGAAGTGGCACTAAAGCTGAAACCTACGAATAAGGAGAAAAAAAGTTAGGAAATGATGACAGCAAGCTAATGGTTTTAATTTTAAATACTATTGCTTATGGTTGGGTCATGGAATTAAAGGTTGAATTATCAGCCTTTGAAGGTTTTACCTAATAAATCTCCAAATTAGCCAGAGTGGAAAAGTAGATAAAATATATGTGTCGTGGAAAGCAGATCTACTCTTACTAGCCAGATTGATCCAGCTCCTCACAGTCTTCTACATGGCTTCTAAAAATGCAGCATTTCCTAATAGGTATGAGTGTTATAAATAAGGGAAAAATAGTATTTCTGAGGGTTAAAAAGGTAGTTTTCAACACTGTCTACTTCTACTTCTAACATTAATAGGATTCTAAGTGATAGGAAGAAATGAAATCACTGAGTAATTTCTTTGAAGCTACCATTCAGACTTATATATTTTCCAGAAGTCCCTGACAGGTATTTGAACAACTGTTTGGTGGTATCACTAAAGAAAGGATCTGATATGATCTTAAACTTGCATGGTATTATGTATATGTAGCAGTTTGGTATTATGTATGAATTCCAAAAAATGGATATTGGATTGTGTTTGTAAATTGGTCTGTTCTTCTGGGTAGATTAGATTGTATTAGATTCAGAGATTTCACTCTTACTTGATGAAATTATGATTAAGGCTTTGATTGGGCCTCATCAGTAGGACATGGTAGGTGGGACTCACAGAGAAAATGACAAGGCAGAGGAGTTAGTAGGAGTTTTAATGCTGGAGCTTTGGGAAGTAAATTAGCAGAGAAGCAGAAAAGTGAGGCTAGAGAAAAGGTTCCATTGGACACAGTAAACGTCCTGGGAAGAGAGATGAGCCATTTCCCTAATAGTTTACTGATGGCCCTGTGGAGAGAACAGAGCAGCTGAGCCTAGAAAGAAATGAGCCCCAAGAGAGAGACCAGACTTGTTCTAGTCTGTGCTGAGATTGGAAGAAGCTGGGACCATGGATCCTTAAGAGGAAGAGGAAGCCTAAATCCTTGCAGAAATGGGCAGCCATCTTGCTCTAATACGTGGCAACAGACTTTGGTGAGGGAGGTAACTTACACTTTACAGCCTGGTAACTGTAAGCTTCTACCTCAAATAAATACCCTTTATATAAGTCACCAGATTTCTGGTGTTTTGCATCAGCTCCCCTTTGGCTGACTCATACAGAATCTAGAGACAAGTGAGAAATTAACTATGAATTGGGTGGTTGGGATGTTGTTAAATTGGATACCAAACAATGCTCAAATCAAGCAAAATGCTTGTTTTGGAAACTGTTAAGTAATAGTAAATATTAGTAGCTATTTAGTCAAGTGCAGGCTGAATCATTGAGGGTGAATCATTGAGTGATTTTTGTTTGGTTGCTTTTTTTCCTATGACTGATGGGATGAATACAATTTTGTTTAGGTGTTATTATTTCAAGAGCATCCAAGTTAGGGTCCTGTAAGTCAGAATTTTGGAAGTTAATTAACCAATAAATAGTTGAATATTAAAACAAAACAATACATAATGCAAGATATGTATGTTGCTTTATCAGACAAGTTATTGATAGGTGAAACAAATAATTATATACAGAAATATCTGTCTTCTCATTTAACTGCAAATATTTTCTTACTTGGGTTGAGTCAAATCTACTAGTCACTGGTTACAACATATTTTCTGGCCCTGATCCTTAATCTGGATATCCTGTCTGTGGAGTTAAATTTAAACAAATCCCTGCATCCTTATATAAATGTGCTATTATTTTGAACAAATTGAACTCAACAAGATGAAATCATAAAACACAAACAACCTTACATGTTCATAATTGTCCTTACAAACCTGTTATGACAGCTCATCCAGGACCTGTGGTTAAATTCTCGGCAGGATTCCACTCTTCTTTCCCCAACTTGGACCTATTTCCTCTAAAAGGAACGTGGTGGGTACATGTTCAGCCTCTTTTCTATTTCCCCATCTATCAATTCTCTTCTTTTCCTCAGTTTGTCAGTCAAGAATTCTGCTCTTCTAGCATAAAAGTAGGATCAGAATAGTTGAGGCAGTGGGAAGAGAAGAAGTGGTAAGAAACTAGGAACAAAATAAGAGGCAAGAAAGTCTTATCAAGGTCTTACTTGATGGACATTATTGTTTTGTAACATTGGTGCATTTGGCACTTCATGGATGGTCAAAACTCTTGTGCTGTATTGGTAGGTTCAAATTCTCCCTGGTGACCTAAATACGGTACAGTCTGCAATTCAGGTAATATATTCTTTAGTTCCTCAGCCTTACCACCTTCTCCCACCCCACAATCCTTTCACAGTACAATTTAAGGCCTCTGACAGCTGGGTTTCCTTCACCCTGGAAGACTGTCCTGTTGCCCAGCCTTGGTTATCATATTAGCATCCATTTGGCCTCAGCACATTATATTCACTTATTCTTTGCTCCATAAAATTCTGGTAGAGCAGAGTTTCCCAGGGATCAGCCTCCCTGGCAATGTGGAATTACTAACAAATGCCAACGGGCAGTATGACTGGAAAAAGATTTCGAATAAAAGGGGGAAATGGTAAAGACAAATGAGTTCATAGGGCTAAGAGACTTCAAAGTGAGTCAGGAGGTCAACCCAGAGGTAACACTTATACAGACCCCAGTAGGACCTCCTAGGCTTCCAATATGGATATCACTCCAAACAGAGGGCCTCCTGAGGGCTTTGTAGATATCCAGGCCCTATATCAGGACAGATAGCCCCAGAGTTTGGGGCCTTACCAGTGGGCCCTAATTTGGAATCCTTGCTCCTACGAGTGACAGAGTCTGACCGAAATATGTCTTCACTGCACATGGTCCATTTGTCTCTTCTATTCAAACCTATATTTGATGCCAGAGTTTTAGGTGTACTTCCAGAGACTGGAGACTATGGGCTGTCCATGTGCCAACTGGGTCCAGAGACTCTGTGGACCTGCAACTCCTACGCTACAACGCAATGGACTCACCCAGGACACCTAGTTTGGACTTGATGATGGACAACAGCTATCCTGGGGAATGGAGAGAACCTGCAGCTGCAGGCAGGATAATCTCTTCCATCGTATCCATGGGATATAAGCCCCCTCTCACTTGGTGGTGGAGGGGACATCACCATTCTAGACTCCTCGGGATTGGGGGAAGAGGTATGGACTAGAGTGGACTTGATGGTGTCCTGTTATAGACTTGTTGTGACTCATGGAATGGAAGAAATTACAAAATTATGTGGAGCCAGGTGCCATTGGACACATGGAGGGCAGGGAGAAGGAGGGGCAGTTATAATACAGGGGCTTTTTTGGGACTTGGAAATTGTCCTGGGTGATGTTGCAATGGAGGATATAGGCCATTTTATATCAGCATGTATCATGCAGAACTGTGTGGGAGAGAGGGTGGTCTACAGTCTGAACTGTGGTCCATGCATGGTGGCAAAGTCCCAAAATGTGTATATCTTTTACAGGTGATGTGTCACACTGATGAAGGATGTATATGTGGGAGGTTGTGGGAGGTGTGGGAGGTGGGGCATATGGGTGCTCCTGGAATTTTTGTGTAACACTTATGTAAATTGATGTATCCTAAAAAAATAAAATTAAAAAAAAAGAAAATGCCTATCATACAGGATCTATTATGCAGGATTATCAATGTGAACCATAACAACAATAAACTGATATCACTATAAAAAAATAAAAATAAAAATAAATAAATAAAAAAGAAAGGGTATCACACCCACAGGGATGGATTAGTCAAAAAACATAACCTTTCTCTTTTTGAGATCCATAAAATAATTTCAAACTGTCACGGTCACCTTCTCAGCAAGTTCTGTAAATATAGTTTAGCAACAAATTTTGTAATATAGAATTTTACCTATTGTTTTTATGTTCTAAATATTTTGGTACCTTAGCCTAAGTAGACATGGAAAAAGTTTCATTTTAATATATTTCACTTGAATCTTCTTTTCTAAAACTCCAAAATTATTTTTCTGCATGGTAATCAAAATTTTCTTCTACTATTCCTTTTTAGAATATCTGTCACACTCATGGAGTCTTTGGGTAGATTGGTGACTATTTTGAGTCCTTTATGGCACTGGTTTTGGGGAATAGTGTAAACCATAGATAGACATAATTGTTTTTCTCTATATACATATTTTTTTTAAGAATACAAGTGGATCTGATATTCCATAGAAGTAATGTATTTTCAATTATCAATAATAATTGTATTCAGATAATAGCATCAATAGAAGCAACATTAAAACACTCTAAAGTAACAAGAAAATTATTTTTATGTAGAATGTTTTTTTTTTGAAGAAACATATAGTATTCATTTTAAATAAAAAGGAGACTGAAGCAACCACAATAAAAATTAAATATTTAGAATTATTTTTCAAAAAATACAAAAGTTTAATATACCAAAGACACTGTTGTTTTATTCATTTAATGTCAATATACCAGACAATTTTTAAGGTTTTAAAAATGGCATTAATAATAGCTCTGTATAATTTTTAAAGTAACTCAACAGGAAAATGAAAACTCCCTTTACACCACATTTTCACAAATTGTTCTGGAGACAGCAAGCTCATGTTCAGTTGCTTTTTCCTTTGCTTTAAAATAAGCTACCAATAATTTTAAGCATTCTAAAATGTATTGTTCCTGAATCAAATACAAACATTCATATTTCCAAAAATGTTTTGCAATGGTACCTTGGCCTCTACAAAAATCATAAAATAGCTAAGGAGTTACTAGGGTTTGTTTTCAAATACAGTGATTGACTTCTGACAATCCCTTATCAGTAGTAGTACTGGCAAAATACCAGATATTTAGGATCAGATTTAATTCTTTGGGATAAGCATGAAACTGTTATTGACAACTTTCCATGGCTAGCTTCTTAATAAACTAATAAGAAACCCAAAGAGTATGTGTGACAATGAAGTTTAGTATACAATGCAAGGCAGGCAAGAGTGATAAAGGCTCTTTTTTTCTTCAATAGGAAAAGTGAACACTAATATTATGCTCTAAAGAAACTAACACCTATTTAGAGGTTTTAAAGTTATAACAAACTAAAGATCAAGCTTCATAATAACCAAAATTATAACTTGTAGCTGAAATATCTTGCAGCATTTTGGTATTATACATAAAATTACAGTGTACAACTATCAGAAGACTCTTAGGTCTTGGCATAGTAGGCTAACTTCTCCAGTCCCTCCTGGGGAGGGTGAAGACCAAATTCTTTTCTCCCCACAAAAGCCTGAACTTTATACGAAAAAATAAATTAGAGTGAAAGGTATAAAGCAAGGTAACTCTCATCACTTCTGCATTTTTTCCCTTGTGATAGACAAATATATTTTTGTTTTGGGAGTCATATGCTGCTTAATTTGGTAAGCTTAAAATCTTGTAAAATGTAACTTTTTTCATAAGAAGAATGTTTGGGATTTTAAGGCTTTTGTTTTATTTTATTTTATTTTATTTATTTATTTATTTATTTATTTATTTATTTATTTATTTATTTATTTATTTATTGCAAACAAAACCCCAAATATTTATTATCTGGTCCTTCATACATAAAACTTGCCAACACCTGCTCTACAGTACTTCTCCAGGATCCTTTTGGTTTTAGTACATGCAAGAATTGATAGGTGTATGTCCAATAGACTTAAATCTTTGGGCTTTCCATCTGCCAGTTGGACCCTGAATCTCAACACAGTTGCAACACCACTCTCCAGTTCATTAGACTAACCCAAGACAACTAACAAGGAGATGATGATGGACAACACCCATCCCAAGGAACAGAGAGCATCTGCAACTGCAAGCAAGATAGTCCCATCCATCAGCCCTATGGGATCTAAACCCCCTCTCAATTAGAGGTGGAGTGGGCATCATCATCTCCAAATCCTCAGGATTGGGGAATGAACGATGGACTAGAGTAGACTTAATGGTATTCTATGATAAATTTGTTATTCTAGCAATGGAAGAACTTTTACAATTGATGTGGAGGCAGTGGTTACCGGAGGTTCTGAGGGGAAATTGTAATAAGGGGGCATTTTGGGGACATTGGAATTGTCCTGAAATCGTTGCAATGATGGATACAGACCATTATATATTTTGTTATAAATTACAAAATTGCGTGGGATAGAGTATAAACTATAATGTAAACTATAATCCATGCTTAGTGACAATGTTCTAATGTGTGTTCACCAATTGTAATAAATGTACTACACTAATGAAGATGTTGTTAATGTGGGAAAGTATGGACAGTGTAGGGAGTGGGGCATATGGTAATCTCCCATATTTTTTTATGTAACATTTATGTAATCTAAAGTATTTTTTAAAATAGCTATTATTTTCCTTACTGAAATATCTACAGAACACAATCCATTTTGATAATTATAATTCTTTTAAAAATCTTTTGAAATATTCTTTGTGGGCACTAGACTCAAGACTACACTGTACCAAACAGAATACCTAAAACCTGGGTGAAGTTTTTCACCTCAGTTACCTGTTTTTCAAACTACTACTTCTTCTTATGCTTTCTCCATTTACTAAACAAACACTGCCAGATTTTTTTACAATGGACCTTCTCCTCCAAGGCTTTATCAGATAACTTTGTAAAAATGCATTTACAGCCTTCGAACACCAACATCTTAAACTGAGAAATGCCTAGAGCAACATTTTTAAAAAGTTTGTCACTAAAGATTTACCAATCTTGGATATTAACCTCACACTACCTGAAAAAACAACTGATTTCCAGATATTCCCTTAAATATTCAAACCCCAAGCTGGAATTCTAATGATTTTTTAAAAACATTTCGACAGAAGAAAAGGCTACTGCACTTATTACACCAACAACATCAAAGTATAAGTGACAGCAACAAAGGAAACTACTCATTTCCAAAGTCCAAGATTTACCATGGCAAAGTAAAAAAATAGTCACAGGAGACAAGATACTAAATACCACTATCACAAAAATAATCAATTTCTATCTTTGTCTTTATTCTGCAGCATTAGGAACCAAAGTAGTCAAATAGAGGGTTGTTATGCTGAGCCAACCATGAAAACATTAAGAAAAGATAGGTATGATATTCCCTGTTACTCTTTAAGGACATTTTATACAAGTTTAAAAAAAAAAAACTTCAAAAGTAGTAATAATAGTTATTTCACCCTGTGAATATTTTGCAATATTTCTTGAGTTTCCATGACAAACTCTTCAAGTAATTCAACTTTTCAAATGAAGTCTTCACTAAAAGGTCTCCTTGACATGGGATCTATCCCATGGTTACAAACCTGGAACTTGAGAATGGCTCTTTGTTCCTTTAAGATCCCAAATCGCTCATTCAAAGTCATCCCTGGCTGTTTTCCAACACTATTTATGTCAAATTGTAGGGGGACACCTTTAGGAGCTTTCTTATATCAGATTGCTCCTGCTTTACCAAGAAGGAGGGTACAGCAGCGCATGTTAATCATGGTTTCTGAGTTACAGGGCCCTGCGTTGCTCCAGGATTGCCAAAGGATACAGTCAACATTCATCTATTTGTGGTGGAAGTCCTCCATTGCCGAGCACTCTTTGCTACTACATCATCCAGCAGTTGTTCTGTGTTCACCTGGGCCTGGACTTTCAGACCTCTTCTGAAAAGAAAAGTTGCCTGATGTGTGTCTTTCTGATGGCTTGTTTTATTTCCATTTCTGGGAAAATTGGCTGGAATGTTATTTTTTTCTGTTTAACTGGTTAGGTCTCTTGAGAACTGCAAATGATTTCCTCTACACTTCATTTTATCTCGTTAGGTTTGCCTTCCTTTTTTTTTTTTTTTGGTTACACATCCCCCCCCTTTCTTCTTGCTCTTGCTGTGTTCATTTCTCTGCGTTCTTCTGTGTCTGCTCTGTCTCCCCCCGCTGTGGCAACATGCCAAGCCAGGTCACCACGCAGGCGGCTCTGCCCCGCTTGTGGGCGGGTCTGCTTCCATTCCTGGGTGGCTGTTTTGATCCGTTCGCAGGCAGCTTTGCTCCATTCACAGAAGGCTTGCCCTGCCCGTGGTGGCTTTGCCCTGCCCGTGGTGGCTTTTTGCCCTGCCCACGGCGGCTCTGCCCCTCCTATGGTGGCTTTGCCTTCGCAGGTGGTCTGCCTGCTCGGAGAGGTCCCCGGGAACCAAACCCGAGTCCTCCCATGTGGTGTACCAGTGCCCTATCCACTGGACTATACAGCTGGCCCTCTGCCTTCCTTTTTAACACAGGAAAATATGGTTCTATATTCTTATCACTTAGGGGTGGTCAATTCATAGGAATAATTCTTTTTTGAATTCCAGTTGTGTTCTGAGCTTCAAGGCCAGTGATAACCCCATAAGGACGCCTCTTTCCAGGCATTATTCTTCCTCTGTGGCCCAGATTATTCTTACCCAAACCAGAATTCTCTTGTATTCCCCATTGTATTCTCATCCGGAATGGCCAGGTACCACTTTGTTGAAGTCTTCTATTCAGTCTTGGAAGGTTACACTCCTTTCTTTCCTTTCAATTTAATTTGATTATATCATCCAAAGACGTATTGTTTTTCGGTGGGTTTTCGGTGGCAGCACCGGACGACCAGTGGCTCACAGCAACTGGGTAACAAACCGGTTCATGGCTGAAGACAACGCATTGGAACAGTCAGTAGGGAAGGCCTGAGTCTGAGGCCTCTAGAATATTCTTAATTAATAAAGTAGACCAATTTTTATTTTGAATGGTTGGCCCTGGGCTGTGTTAGAAAATTAAATAAGCTGCGCTATGGGCAGTTACAAAACATATAGTTTATAATTGCAGAGTTTCCAAAGAATTAAAACATAATAAATTACTATTAACAATAAACCTATACTAAATGCAATTTTATCTTTTTGTTGTCATGCAAACTATATGAGAATCTTGCCATAGAATTATGACTTTATAAAATATATGACATTATTTTAGGAATATATTAAATTACCACTCAAAAAAAGCTGTTTGCTATATTACAGAATATTCCCCATATATTATTTAAAGTTCATTAATAATACCACATGTATTAGAGATCAACTATGAGGTGGAACACTAAATTAGGAATATTTTCTTAAAAATTATCAGTGAGAATTATTTAACTAGGGGATGTAAAGAGAAGGACAACTTTAGAGTGAATACGATTCACTTTATTAATTTATATTTAAAGTTCTCCTCTTTGCTTTACCTTGAGATGGTAACTTTATGTACTTACCTTTTTTTCTTTCAAAAGGAGACAACAAACTAGCAGGATAAAAGTGAGCTGTGTACCAATGAAAAAGGCTCCTGTATTATAGGTGTTATTCATCCTTAAGGAGTATTTCAACAGTCATCGATCATGAAAGTGACCTTACTGCTCAAAGCTGATGGGCCCCTTAATTGCCTGATTTCAGAAAGCAGATGAGCTAAACCAACCATACTCTCAAAGTCACATGTTTTCTCCTGTTTACTACAGATCAATAATAAGGCGATGCCAAGTTCTGCCTTCCCTTAGAATTTTCTTCGTCATCTTATATGGATGGCCATTATTGAATTTCTCTATCTTTGGTGAAATCTTAACTGCACTATTCCTGATGTATATGCATTACAAATATGGAAGGTAAGGCTTTTTTTTTTTTAACATTCGCAGCTATTGAAATAACTTGTACCTCATCAGATCATTCTTTCTTGCTCAATTGTTCATTTCAGAATAAGAGAGTTTATCATCATAAAAGTTAAAATGATTATATGGAATATATTTATGAAACTGATGCTTGTTTGGATATGATGATATCAATTGAGAATGCTTTTTGACAGATTAGCTTTCCCTTTGTTAAAGGGATTCTAATTTTGTAATTAATTTTAAAAGCAGAGCATCTAATTAAAGAGTCAAATTTTTTAAAGTTCACAATGACTTTCAAAAGTATGTATTCAAACAGGTTAGAAAGAGAGGTAACCATTCTACTTAATTTGCACATGAAAATTCGCATTTAAATCATAGAGCCTGCATTGAAATTCTTCCTTAAATGTCAGAAATACTAATGGACTCTTTCTTGAACATTTTATGTTTCAATTAATTTGAGGTTTTTAATTACTAGGAAAATCTTATAATTATTAAGATATGGTAAATTTATGTATATGGTAGAAATAGTAAACAATAACTATACTCAGACTTTCCATCACTTCCACTTTAAGCGAAGTTTGCAAAATGAAACCTACTCTAGTATTAATTGCTTTCTCAGTAAAACAAACAGAAAAACAAAATAAACTTTAATTACAATGCGATAAGTAGTAAAGTTAGGTTAACGTAAAACCTACAAGAGAAATAAGGATATATCTAGTTCATTCATTCTCTCTTTCTCAACTTTTATTTATTGAACCAATACTAGGTGTCAGGTGTTGTGAATATTTTGGGAACACAAAGTTGAATACAATGTTTTCTGATTCTAAGCTGCATAATTTTTAATATGGGCATGCAATCAGATAATTGAAAAAATGCTAGAGTGATATCTGAAGGTATAAACATAGTTCTGTGGAATGTAGTGATTAATTCAGGGTAAATTAATAAATAAGTTTGATAGAGGAAGGGACCTTGATTTCGGTCTTAAAATGTGAATTAAAGTTTAACATATGTACCTATATAGAGAAAGAAAGAAATAGAGACCATTCTAAGTTAAAGGAACAGTGTGAGCAAAACCTCAGAGTAAAAAAAGCATAATGTGCTTGAGATATAGATGTATTTCAGATTTGCAACTGTGCATGACATATAATAGGAAAATGCTGGATAGCCTGCTGTGGGACAAATTGCTTATGCCCTTTTTTTCAACTGAAATGTTTCAGGCATTGTTCTGTGGGCAACTAGAAGGGGAAAAAAATCGGTTAACTCTGATGTGATCAACTGTGTCTTGGATGTGTGCATGTTTTGAAAGGGCATTTTGAGAAGAGAGGTTGGAGCAGTTATTTGTGGGTTTAAATATCACTCTCAGCTTCCATGCAAGATACTCAGGGAGAAAACGTAGAAAGAGATCTATTACGACTCCTTTCCTAATCACTTAGGCAAGTAGATGCCTTTGTGATCAGGAGAGATGAGCTATAAGACCTGAAGCATAACTTGTAGAGGTAAAGCATAGGAGGAAGCTGGACAATGCACATGCAGCTCTGAAAGCGCCTCTGCTTTTTATTTAGCTTGCTCCTGTTTATGCCGCCCTTTGTTTTTCTCGTTCCTTGGTTCAATTACCACATTCTGAATCTCCTTAATTTTTGCCCCACTTGAACTGCTCCATATAATTGCCTTGATGTTTTGTGAAAACTATGTGTACTCACTTGATCATTTTTCTGATAGCATGTCCCAATGTTTTCTTTTCTGATCCATATTGTTCGGGAATGTTTTCCATCTTGCCTGCCTACCATTGCAAAGCTGTATTATATCATAAGTGTGCAATAGTTTTATTGGATTCTTAATCTGCTTTAAATTAGAAAATTGGAACTCCAAAAAACAAACAAACACGAATTTCCCTAGATGTGATGCATTGCTCACAAAATGTTTGGAGGCTTTTTGTCTTTTTTGATTTTCTAATCTTGAGGTTGCCATTCTGGCTCATTGCTGTTTGATGAGTGTATATTTTTCCTCATGAATTTTACTCAGATGTGGTACATGGTTGATATACTATCTGCTCTTTGCCATGTTCAGATATCTTTCTTTAATCCTGCGAGGTAAGTCTTCTTGGTTTTCTGTCTTTTTCTCATAGTAGTCTGTTGATACCATTCTAAGTTTAGCCTCATAGCAATCCAGTTAAAAGGACAGCTAGCCAATGTGTGTTATATTCCTTGCAAAATTTACTATTTATCTCTAAGATTAAGGAAAGTTGCTAGACCATGCTTATTTTCTTATCAACCCAGGCTAAAACATGGTGAGTCCTTTCAATCCACAGATTCTAGTCTTTCTTCAGATCACTCAAATTTTCTGCAATCTGGCAGTTTTCACCCAGGATAATTTTATATTCACATGCAAGGTTTTTTGGCTCTACTGCCCAAATGTCTTACGTTTCTCCCATCTTTTTTATCATTTTAGGACCTCTTGTATTGAATCAGTAATGTCCTAAATAGATGAAGAGTTGTTCAAAGTAATAATAAGCATCAAAGATTCCAGTAGATGCAGCACAAAAGCAAATATTGGTTTAAAATTCAGGTTATATATTGGTTTAAAAATGTCATTCTTTTATGAGAAACTATACTTATTATTAACCAAAAATGAAATGATTATTAATAAAAACTGAAATTATTGGATGAGTTTCCTAACATAAATTAAGATAAATGAAGTTTGGCAATTACTACAAATCGTAACAATCATTGTTCACAAGGATATAGATTAATGATGGTGGCAGTTTAAATCTGTGCAAACTTTTATACGGCAATAGGGCAATGAGTACGCAAAGTATTTTTTCTTTATTGCACATAAATTTTTTTTTTAAGATTTATTTATTTTATTACATATCTCCCCTGCCGCTGCTGCGGTGACGTGCCAAGACTGGTCACTGCGCAGGCGCAGCTTTCCCCGCTTGTGGGCAGCTTCTGCTTCCATTCACGGCCGGCTCTCAGTTCGCGGGTGGCTGGCTGCGCTCCATTCGCGGGCTACCTGCCCTGCCCATGGCGGCTTTTGCCTGTCCGTGGCAGCTTTTTGCCCTGCCCACGGCGGCTCTGGCCTGCCCATGGCAGCTTGCCATTCTCAAGGCGGCCTGCCCGCTAGGAGAGGTCCCCGGGAACCGAACCCGGGGCCTCCCATGTGGTATGCCGGTGCCCTATCCACTGGGCTATCCAGCCGGCCCTATTGCACATATTTTTGATCCAGTAATTTGCCTCCTGAAAATTTATATTTCAGGAATAAAATGAAAAATGCCCAAAAATTATCAAATGGAGTATCTATCATAGCTTTGTTCATGTGAGAAAAACATAATATTTATTACATTTTATATTATTTATTTTATATAAATGAATATAAAATATTTGAATATATGATGGTATATTCAAATAACATGATTGAATGTAGTAATTATAAATGATCAACTAAAATGCATGACAGGTTGTGTGTCAAAATGCCTCCTGTCTTTAATGTAATAAATAATGTTTTTTTCTTTGTTTCTTGTTTTGAGGGAGAGAACTTTTTTCATTAAAAATTTTTTTGAAGTATATCATTCTAAATGAACATACATAAACAGTAAGTGTATAGTAAAATTTGTGACCTTACAAAACAAACATGCCTCATCATACAGGGCTACCATATAACACCCCACCACCAACACTGCATTATTGTGAAACATTTGTTACGAACTATGAAAGAGCATCATCAAAATATTACTACTAACTATAGCCCATATCTTACATTTGGTATATTTTCCTTAAAACCCACCCAGTAATTAACACCCTATATTAGTATTATATATTTGTTATAGTTCATGAGAGAACATTCTTAAATTTGTTCTGTTAACCACAAACCATCTTCCACATGGGATTCATTGTCTTATACAGTCCCATGCTTTGTATATCCATTCAAAGTGTATGCTCAGTGGCTCTCATTTTCATCACAGAGTGTTACAGTTTGAGGTAATTATGAATTCCAAAAATCGATATTTAATCATGCTTGTAAACTGATCTGTTCACCTGGGCATGATTGGGTTATGATTAGGGCGTTGACTGGGCCATGTCAGTAGGGCATTGAGCCCTGCCCCTCAGTGGGTGTGGTCTCAAGTATAAAAGCCAAGGCAAAAGACAGAGGGAGCAGATTTTGAGAAGCAGATTTTTGAGAAATAGTTCTGATGTTGGAGAAGATGTCCCA
>PVKH010011234.1:0-17863 GCA_004027955.1 Chaetophractus vellerosus
TGCTTTAATTTGAAATGACATTTTGTTTTTGTATCATGATTTATGTGTATGATAGGAGAAAGCTTTAACTGGAATTATTTATTATAGCACGGGGCTGCAGTTCCATACTTCTTGTCAAGTTTCTATTTCATAAATTAGAGAAGCATTTTTTACTGAAGATGGGAATAGTAAGGAAGTCAAACAAAATATGCATTACTATGAGGCCTGAGCTCTTGTAAAAGAATTTTGAAGTCTTAATGTTTAAGAACACAAATCTTTTTTTCAGTTTCAAGTTTTCATGACATTAAAAAGGACCACACCGGCACGCCTGAGTTCAACATGGAAGGGACATTCATTTCCTGGTTTCTTGCTGTGAATGATGTCCCTAGCCAAATAGGGCCCAACTCGCTTTCAAAGATAATTAGCCCCATGGTTTCCAGTTAGTCACCCTATCCCAGAAAAGATTATGTAAACAAAATCAACACCTTCTTGGGTCCATAATTATATTAAGCAACACTGTATTTAAAAACAAAAGCTAATAAGTTCCCAAGGAAAGGAAAATAGAGGTGTTGATAGAAATCTAAAAGTAGGAAAATGGCCAAACCAAACCAGGGCACAAGTGGGAACAAATATAAAATCCATCCTAATGGTACAAGCTTAACTTTGAGTCAAGGAGTGTCTGTTCCAACAGAGACTGTTACTTAAGGCATCGAGGGGAGGTGAGGCTGGATGAAAGAATGCCAAGAATTCCCTGCCAAGGAGTTGAAGCTTTCATGTGAACCCTGGGGGTTGATTCAATGAGAAAGGAAGAGAAGTGGAGGACCTGAAAGGACAAGAATGTAAGAGTAGGTGGCCCCCATTAGCAAGATTCTCAAGGCCCTGGTACCTACCACCAAGAAACTCAGATACAGGTGAAGGTGAAGAGGTGGCAGGCCTGTTCTGCAAAGCAATTGAGATTCTTGAGAAAGTTTTGCAACAATAGAATAGAGCAGCATTGCCCTGAATGGGTCCCATGTGATGAGGGAGGGAGATGTGGAGAGACAAGTCAGTTTAGGAAACCCAAATCCAAATAAAATAAACTGGTTTCTTTACTGCAGCCTTCTTAGAGCTTTTATCATCCTCATGTGCTACGTGAATCTCCAGGTTTGGGTAGGTGTGGGTATAGAATACAGATATAGATGTTGAGGTATTTCCCAAGCATACTTAGCCATGGGTTCTTGTCTCCTCAGGACATCACATAGGGCATGCTGTGGAAGCTCCTGGAATTGGAGTTACAGTGGCTATCCTAGCAGGGGTTACAAGAGAGGTCAGTGGAGAAGAGATAAGTTCCAGAAAGGGAAAGTTTGCATGGATAAAGATGAGCTTGTGGGAGAGGCAGCGTAACAGAGGGACAGTTACCTTGGACTGCGACCTGCACACAGGTGTGCCATGAAAGAGTTGAGAGACAGAGCAGAGGGACATGGTAAGTAGGTTTGGGGAACCAAGGGACATTCTGAACTTACAGGTTTGAAATCCTAATAGGACTTCCTGTGGAAGGTATGCTGTTGTCAGATCAGATAGAGGACATGGTTATATCTACCCCAAATACGATTGTCTTTATTTCAGAGCAACTTTCAGTAACTGTGGAAGTTGAGGCAACTTAGGCCAGAGTTGAGGGCTCTTTCAGCAGCTTGGGTTTGATGTTCTCTAAACAAGATTCCTAGTAGCCAAGGAAGATGGAGTATCAAGGAGCTGGAAATTCAGACCTGCCAAACTCTTTGAATCACTAGAGAACTAAAAGCTTACAGTGTGGGCCGTAGTAAATGTTGTCGACCTTTATAAAGCCAGCTTGCTGCTTTACTTCTTTTTATTCTTCCCTTTTTCATTAAACTTGTTGTTTTATTTGCCTTAAGATTGTCCCAAAGCAGTCGGGTGGGAAAAGAACCAGAAAGGAGGCATGGGACCGAGGATGGTGAACCTCAGTGAATGTATGGACCCTAAAAGGTATATTCTGCAAGCTGTTTTCCCTAATGGGGCTTTTTGTAAGCACAATGCACCCTAGGTTCTGTTAGGGCATCTGCCTTGCACAATTCCCGGGGGTGCCATTCCCAATGGCATCCCAAACTTTGCTGCCCTGATTCTTAATTTTAAGTTTGGCTGAGAATGTTATTACTCATGGTGGATATCCTGAGGGACCCACAGATTATCTGGTCTTCCCAGTTTTGTTCTTGCTTCAAGCTCGGACTCTCAGATTATATACCTGCATCACCGTTTATTTCTTCATTCATTTCCATGTAGCTTTGTGCTCTTGGCCTATACTGAAAGACATTATGAGATATATTTCATTAGAAACCACTACTGTATTTAAGTAGGGATATAAGTGTACCCTTTATTTATTGAGGTGACATGGAAGAAATATCTCTGTTTTCAGTGCTAGGAAAAACTTTCCTCTTAAGTAGCTGCTGTGTTTGTATTCATGGATACTGTGACTCTTATAACTGATCCTATTTCCCTTTTCACCTTGGCTCCTAGGAGCTCATTATCCACTTTGTGGCCCACTACTAGCAATTGCAGAGGCTTGGTGAACAATCCGTGTGGTAACCTTTCTCTCCCATGTTACCCTTAAGCTTCATCATATTTTCCTTTTGATCCCGATTTCCTTGTTATTTGCTGCTTCTTTTCTCTTACAGCATGCGAACTTGGTAAGTTTTTAGGACAATGTGGGGCATGAATGAGTAAATAAATAATTCTTTCATTATCCAGGTTAGCTGAGTCATCAGTGGATCTAAATCTCAAGTTGATGTGTTGGAGATTGGTCCCTACTCTGGACTTAGACAAGGTTGTGTCTGCCAAATGTCTGCTGCTTGGAGCTGGCACCTTGGGCTGTAGTGTCGCCAGGACACTAATGGTAAGCTTGTGGGTGCCTTCGAGGCCGTGCCTCCTCTGCTTCTTTTCCTTCTCAGAATTGTCTCCCATCTCCCAGATTTACCCTTCCCCTCCATTCCTCCTCCTTTTTTTTTTTCTTTTTTCCCCTCCTTCTCTCCCTTCCTGTTTTTTTTTAATTTTTATTTTTTGCTCCTTCTTCCTTTCCCTCTTTCCTCAGTATTTTTTTACTTATAAAAGTTATACATGCTCTTATTATAAAAACTTCAATCAATATAGGAGTGTGGGGGGGGGGGCGGATGTGGCTCAAATGGTTGGGCATCCGTCTCCCATATTGGAGGGACCTGGGTTCGATACCCAGGACCTCCTGGTAAAAACAAACCAAAATAAAAAAAACAACAAAACAAAAAGAGGTGATTAAAAAAAAAAAAATATATATATATATATATATATATATATATATGAGTGTAGAAGGTAGAAATAGAAAGTCTCCCTCCACCCCCATCCCAAGTACCATTTCCCAGAATTAACTAGACTTCAGAGATGAGGATATAGCATATCTTTCCCAGAATTTTTTGTAGGCATAGACAACCATAGAGAGAAAAATTGTCTTTATTGTTATTTATTTATATTTACAAGATTGGATTACGCTCCACACACTATCCTTGACAGGCTTTGATTTTTAACTCAAAAGAAAAATATTTGTAGTTATCTTTCTATGTACTTCATTATAATGTATACATAGTATTTTGCTGTGTGACAATATCCTCAATTTACTTAATCAATTTCAGGTTATTTTCCACTTTTTTCTAGTAGAGATTGTTGAAATAAACATTTTTTTACTTGTATCTTTTCATCTCCATGGGATTCTTTCCCTTCAAAAAGCCCTAGAAATAGAATTACTGTGTTAGAGAGAATGTACAATTTATATATAGTTTTTCAAAATAAATTACTTTCCAAAAACATCGTATTACTGACAGCTCTTTTGCAGTCTTGCCAAAATTGGATATCATCAACTTTTTAAGTCTTTGTCAATACAATTGGTTAAAAAGTAATATTTTATCTTTTTAATCTGCATTTCTTTAGTTAGTGAGGGTAGTAAAGTTGTTTTTTTTTAATTGTGAATATTAACCTTTTTTCTGTGTATATTTTTCTGGATTTATTTAAAGTATCTTTTGCCATATAAAAGTTTTTCATTTTTGTTATAAATATTATCAGTCTTTTCCTTTATGGTTTTGTTTTTTACATGTAGAGCTATGTCAATGTGGAATTTATTTTTGTATATGAATAGAGGTATGGATCAAACATTTTTTTCCCCACAAAAATGGGTCATCAGTTGGTTTAATGACATTTATTCATTATTAAAAGTAATCTTTTTCCCAACTTTGTCAAACACTAAATCTCCTTATATATATATGGATATCTTTCTGGATTCTCTATTTTGTTTTATTTATTTATCTATTTAGTTATTTATTTATTCCTGTGCTTCTACACACTCTTTTAATTGAAATTACAATGAATCTGTAGATAAATTGGGAAGGATTGACAGCTTTGCAGTATTGATCCTTAGTTCCAAAAGCATGGAAAAAATACTGAGTTTTGTATGTTTAACTTCTATCTGGCCATCTTAAACTCTCTTCGTTCTAATAGTTTTTTGTTTGATTCTTTTGAATTTTATAGGGTGATAAGTAGTCCTCACCAATATTTATATCTCTTCTTTCTTTTCCTTGTCTTATAGGATTGGCTAGGACTCCATAATAATGTTGTATAATACCAGTGAGAGTGGGAATTTTTGTTTTATTACTAACTTTAATGAGAATGCCTCTCGTGTTTTTACCTTTAATTTTATGTTTGATTGGTTTCTGTTAAATGATCTTCGTAAGTTAAGGAAGCTGATTTCTATTTCTAGCTTACTACAAATTTATATTAGAAATGGTTGTTGACCTTTATCAAATACATCAAGATAAATTATTTTAATGTTGACCATTTCTAGAATAAATCTTGTTTATTCATGGTATTTTATTCTCTCAATACACAATTGGATTTATCTGGTAATGTTTTGTTTTTAACTTTTGTATCTATTTATATGTCAAATTGGTTTTTTGTTATATTTTTCCTTGTGATATCTTTGTATATTTTATAGCTGGGTTATGCTAATTTTATAAAGTAAACTGAAAACTTTCTGCCTTTTTCTATGATCCAGAATAGTTTAAATGTGTGAATTATCTGCTCCTTGATAATTTGGCAAAATTCAATTATAAATCCATCTGGGCCTAGTGCCTTCGGGAATTTTGTTGAGGGGAGAGGAAATCTTTGGGAATTTTTACAAAGTTTTATATGTTGATTCACGTCTTTTGGTATTATACCACTTTTGAGTCAGTTTAGTCATTTTGCTTTCCTCAAAATCATCCATTTCATCTAAATTTGAAAATTAATTAAGAGAAAATACATATGGTATTCTCTGGTCATCTTTTAAATCTCTTTGTCTTCTTTTTGATCTTTTCACGTTCTTATTTGTGTTTTCTGTGTTTTTCTCTTATTAAGATTTGCTGGAAGCTTGTCTATTTTATCAGTCTTTTCAGAGACCCAAATCTTAGATTTATAAGTTCTATAATTTTTGTTTTTATTTTGTTTTGTTTTTAGATTTATTAATTTCTACCTTTATCTTTATTAATTCCTCCCTCCTTTTGTGGAATTTGTTTTATTATTCTTTTTCTAGCTTCTAGAATTAGATGCTTAGTTTTTCTTAACATTTAAAAAAATTATACCATCAGTGTAGATCCATTATAGAAAATTTAGAAAATATAAAAGTTGTAAAGCAGGAAAAGAAGACACCCGTTTTCCTATCACTGAGAGACTACCATTGTTCCCTTTTTCATTTATTACCTTCCAGCATTTGACCCATGTGTGTTTTAAAATATTATTTGATATGTAATAATTATGTTCCTTGCTTTTTTCCAATTAACATTGTAAATGCATTTTCATGTCATAAAAAACGATGTCTACAGAGCATTTCAATGGCAATAGAATATGCCTTCTTGTAGGATGAATGACAGTATACCAAAACATTCTCCTAATGCTAGGCCTGTGCATTGTTTCCAGTTTTTTACAAATAATGTTTCAAAGAACATCGTTATGATCACATTGTCAGCTTTCTGATTATTTCCTCGGATAGATTGCTGGAAGTAGATAAAAGGATATGAACATTTTGAAGATTCTAGAAACATATTGCCAAATTGCTTTCCAGAAAAACGACACCAGTTTACACTTTTTTTTTTAATTTTTAAAAAATTTTAAAAATTTTTTACCGGGAGGTCCCAGGGATCAAACCCAGGTCCTTCCATATGGGAGATGGACGCCCAACCATTTGAGCCACATCTGTCCCCCAGTTTACACTCTTAATCAGTAAGATAGCAGCTTTCTCACCCCCACATCCTCCCCAGCACTGAGTATTGTAATTTTCTTTAATCTTTGCAGATTAGCCATTTAAACTGTGTAGCATTCCAAGAAGCCAAAAGTTAAGTGTGAAAGTCCAATGCATGTGACTAACCTATGGCATATTTGTAATTTATCTGGCTTTCTTCCCAGTGCCTGGCATGCCCTCCTTTGCTATCCACTCAGCAACTGCTTAAGGAATGCAAAAATACTTCAGAAATAAATATCCCCAAACCAAACATCAGTGATTCCTGGATTTTCCGTACCTTCATTCCTCCTCCATGGTAAAATGCTTAGCTGGTGAAAATAACTTCCCAGACTGGTTGGGTAGATCAAAAAGTTACCAGTGGGGCTTCAAAGCAAACACCAGTGCAAACTCTGCTGGTGAAAGAGTGAATTCTGGCCTGTTGTTCTCAAGCCTGACAGCAAATCTTGGGACCTCGTTGACTATCCCCCTGCCTAATTGAGTCTCCAAGTCCCTCATGGAAAAACATTGGAATAAAAGAGAGATGAGAATCATAGCTTTATCAGCAGCCATGGCAGAGCTTCTGTTAGACCACTGTGCTTGTCAATGCTCTACTATGATACATCGCAAAAAAATAAAGGTAGAAATCATTGGATTGCAACTTAGGAGATCTCATTTCCTCCCCACTGTTAACTAGATGTAAGTCCTTTATCATTTCTGGGCTTCAGTTTCCAGATCAGTAAAACAAAGTGATTTACAGAGAGCTCTTCCAACTTTAATGTTTTGTGGTTCTAGAAAACTTCCTAGAACATGTCATTGAAGTCTGAAATCATGAAAAGGTTTCCTGAGCATATAGATGCATCCCCCAAATCTCACATTATGAATAAGGCTTTTGCTTCTTGGAGAAAGAGTACAAAGTATTTTACAGTATTATACACTGGGAAATAACCTGTAAGTCATTTTATTGAGGAGTTAATTCAGGCCTTACATGCAGTTTGAGAGGAGTTTTTATTTATACCTTTTCATTATTTACTGAGAGAAACCAAGGGCATCTGAGGGCTAGCACTAATCTTTTTAGACAGCAACATAAACAGTTATTGTGAGACCCACCTCCAAATCTCCCTTTGGTGCCACTGCTGAAAATAATGAAGTATTAGTCAGACCTACCGGACATGTCTTAGTCTCGTTGCTGCAGGACACCAGAGGCTGGCTATATGCTTTGTAAAGGAAGCTGCCATTCTGTGTATCAGAAATTGAGTTTGCACAATTTGATTTCTGAAGTCTCCTTTAATTTGAGGTTCCCAAGCTGCTCCAAAGCAAAACCCCTTTTAGGGATCTCAAGAGAGACACCCTGTGAAACAGTCATCAGAAACACACCATGATATCCTGTTTCCTTGCAGGGTTGGGGCGTCAGACACGTCACTTTTGTGGACAATGCCAGGATCTCCTACTCTAATCCCGTGAGGCAGCCTCTTTATGAATTTGAAGATTGTCTCGGTGGTGGTAAGCCCAAGGCCCTGGCTGCAGCAGACCGGCTCCAGAAAATATTCCCTGGAGTGGTACGTTGATGCTTTCTGAGAACGTCAGAGGTTTCCTCCGACATCTTTAAATATTTAAGTCTTGGGGAATGAGGCCGCGCGGCGTTGGTGGAAGCGTCAGACATCTGCCGCACACCCCCAGGCACTTACCACGTGGCCTAGCCCTGGTTTCCTCATCTCAGAGATGGAGGTTAGAAAAACAAAACGCTCATATTATTATTGTGAAAATTAAACGAAGAATATATGAAAAAATGTTTTGTAACTTGCCAAGTCTTGTGTGAGTTCAAGTGGAGGATTTTTGTGGTATGTATGTTTTCATATCCTGCCCTCTTCCAAGACGGATTTCTGGTGCTCAGATAGAGTGTATTGTTTTTCCTCCATCACCAGACTGCTTGGTAGTTACTTTATACAGGTTTATGAAATTAAGTTGAATGCAAGTCTCTCTGTGCAGAAGAAAGATGGGGCTGAAAGTTTAGCATTTTGATCTAGCTGCTTCTTATTTTCTAGTTGCATCATTTACTTTAAAAGCACCAGATAATAAGAGACAAGTCACTCTGTTCACATGTTTCAAAATCTTGCCCTACCCCACCCCCTTTTTTTGAGATCATCCAGCAAAAAAGATTCTGCATCCTGCATGCTTACTCAATTTATCTGACAGGGGTTAGCTTAGGAGCCTCCAAAGCATCTGCTTATACTTAAAGCACCACAAGAGGCTGTCAGCACTAGCCAAAAAAGCCTACTTTCTCAAAGTTTCTCTGTTAAGTAGTTTAGTGTTAAATTCATCCATTTTAGAAGTCCTTGCTTTTGAAGCAACTTTGATGGTTTTGTCCATTTCATTAGTATACATGAGGGATGTCATTTTTTGAGTTTAATTCAACAGTATTGATTGAGCACCTACTACGTACCCAGCTACTTGCTGGGTGCCACAATAAATAAGAAGAAGTAACTCTGCCACCAAAGGAGTGTATTAGTTAGGTTTCTGCTACAACAATCCTGGATATAGAACAATCCCCAAATCTCCATGCCTTCCAGTTGCAAACTTTTCATACTCCTGCCTAGCTGCGGGGCTAGGCTGGACTCCAGACTTTGAGTCAGGTTCAGGTCTGCTTTCTCCGTAACCATTTAAAAATCTAGGCTGAAGAAGGAGCAACAGTCATCTGGGTCCTAGTCTTCTTGTGCTGGAAGCATAAAACAGTTGATGAAAACGTACCATGCCTCTTCAAGTCTCAGCTCAACAATGGCACACAGCCATGCTATCCATTTCCACTGCCAAAACAAGTCACAGGGCCAAGCGCAAAGTCAGCGGGGCTGGTCCTTATATCTGCCGTCCCTAGTGGGAGATCCTGCGAAGTCATGTTGCAGAAGGCATGGATGTATAATTCTGTTCGAGGGGCCAAGACTTTTGCACCAGTATCTCTTTCAGCTCACACATATAGCCTCATGAGCAGTTTCTTTTGATCAAGTGATGAAGAAAGAAAAACTCCAGGTCTAATTTACAGAAGGGTCAACTGAATTTATTGTTGTGAGCAGAAAATTGACTGCTACTAGGCTACAGCCCCATTTAGGGGGTTAAAGGTAGACCGTGGAAGCGCATAGTTGGGGAAAAATAATTCAGGCTATCACTGGTGAGTATTATGAACTCCTGTCAGGGCCCAGACAGATCTGGTTTCGAATCTGATTTCTGCTGTTTACCAGCTGCCTGAGATTTTTGACTGCCCAAGTCCTAGCCATTGTCTGTGACCCAGTATAGTCCCCTTGTTTATTTGTTCAGTTATTCTATTACTTACTTTTTCATTAACTCATTCATGAAATATTTATTTTAGCCCTACTGTGCGCTAAGAACTGGGGAACAAGACAGATACAGTATCCCCACCATCACGGAGCTTGTAGTCCAGTGGGGATAGACAGTCATTAATGAATACCCTGACAAATAATTATGATCATGATAAGTACAATGAAGAAGAAGCTCATTTGGGCCTGACCTAGACTTGGGGCATTGGGTAGTTGGCTTGATAAAGGGTAATGGAACTGTCTGTGCTGACACCTGAGGTAGGAAGAAGCATGGTGCTTTGTGGAACTGAGAGAAAACCAGAGTGGCTGGAGCCTAGATGTTGAGGACGGCAGACATGAGGCTAGAGCAGAATCAAGGGCCAGCTCGTGCTGGGCCTTAGAGAGCAAGCGAAACTTTTCTTGAAAACACCAACTCGCTGTGACCGGGCCTCTTCCTTAGCACTTAATAATGTTCCCTTTAGGGTTATTAAACTCCTTGAGGCTAGGGGCCAAGTATCTTATGTTTCTCTTCTTCCACATGCCTTGTAAGTAATAGATAATGTGCAGAACCCATAAAAAATATTAGTGAAATGCATCAAATTCATCAAAAATACTTGTGATTCTAAGTTATTGACTAGCCAGTCAGGGCTTTTCTTTATATACATGGTTTAGTGTAGTTTATTCATTCAACAAAAATTTATTATGACCTTCCTTCTACCAGGCCATGCACAAAAGGCTAGGCATATAGCAGTGATTAAGACATGGCCCTGCCCTCATAGAGCTTCCGTTCTAGTTGAGGAAGTGCATCTTGAATTAAATAAATATTTGATTGTAATTATAGTAAGTGCTAAGGAGGATAATTAGGTGGTGCTAAGGTAATACACAGGAGTGGAGACTTGGATAGGCATTGGGGGCCAGGGAAGGCTTTCTTGAGAAAGAGTCATTTGCAGTGAATGCTGAAGGAATTAATTAAGGAAAGAGGTTTGGGGGAGGCAGGCAAGGGCTGGAGAGAGGTGGGAGAGGCCAAAGGCCAGGAGGAGCATTCCAGGAAAGCAAAGTGGCCTTTGAAATTAGATGTGTTAAAGAAAAATCTTCCAAGAAAAGCTAGAAAGATTGGTTTTGCAAATGCAAATTTATCTAATTTGTGCCACTCCTCACCTGTTCAGTTATTGCAAAATTATAATCTCAGTGCTTTTGAAGTCTAGTGACATTCGATTTGGGGGGGAAAAGCAATGTGCAATAGGCTTCTTTTAGTCTTTTTATTTTGGGATAATACAAAGAAATGTACAGGGTGGTCCCATGTACCCATCCCCTAGCCCTCCCATAGAGATAGACTTTTTGCTCAAGGGACAGGGTGGTTTCACATGGCTGGCTAGCTGAGACTATCTTTAACACTCCTTCAGAACCAGAAAGTCTGGCCTTTGGTTTTTGCTCTAAAATACACTTGACCAAAACCAACCATGTTCTGGCCTGAGACCTTCAAGTACATCCAAGGCCAGGTTATAAGAAACCCTTGAATTTTACCTGTGCGGTATACCTTGAGTACTTCCTTCTTTTCTACTCCACAATAGAGGGTTACATTTACCCTTTCTCGGTGCTTTAAAAAATGCTCTCATAAAATTATGTGAGAAGAGCTGCTCTGCTACAAGTACCATGCCTAACCATGGGGTTGGCTTAACTAAAGAAGAGAAAACTGACCTTTAATAAATTAAATAACTATTTGAAGTCACCAACTTTTTAAAAGAGATAAAATGTAGGATTAGGGAGCCCCAGACCACAGGCAACTCTAGACATCTCCTTGTAGCCTTGATGAGTAACTGATACTGGACCAGCCCTCCTAGCATAAACAATTATACACCTGAGAAAGATATATAAAGTCACTCTTTGCAGGCAGTGATCAATAATCAGTGACAGACCATGATCCTGGAAAGAAGGGAAAGAAACCATGTTTGCCCCCAACTTACAGCATGGGGACATTTTCTGGTCCATGCTAGAGTCCCTGGGGAGCCTAAGAGATTGTTGGGCTTGAGAAGCTGAGGAAACAGCAGAGTGCAGAGCAGCTGAGGTAGCTGGAACTTGCAGGACAGAATCCCAGCAGTGAGGGAGCTTTGCAGAGAAGGAGTCTCAGAAAGAGAGTCTCCTAATTCGTTGACATTAAGCTGTCTAAGCACAGGGCAAGACTCTGAGAGGCTGGGCATAAAACAGCCACCAGGGAGCTGTGAGCACAGTGACGATTCCAGAGCTCACACAAGGCCTGAGACATTGGAGTTACAGTTATCCACAATGGAGACACCTCACTGAATACCCTTGAGCTCTTAGTTGACACCCCAAGAAGGCCATAGTACTAAAGATAAAAGCTGAACCCATAGAGCTCCTAGAAGAAAGCATCTTAGTGATACCTTGTGGTAGGCAAGGATTTTTTGGACCCAGTGAATGTTGACCATGAATGAAAAAATTGGTAACTTGGACTTCATTGAAATTAGAACTCCTGCTTCTCAAAAGACATGGGTAAGAGAAGGAAAAGGCTGGCCAAAACTCAGAAAATATTCACAGTACATATATTTGATAAACATCTTCTATCCAGAGTACATAAAGAACTCCTACAACGCAATAAGAAGACAGGCAAGCCAAATTTTTTAAAATTTTTTATTTTTTTGTTATGGTGAAATATGCATAACATAAAAATAATTTTCATCATTTTAAGTGTACAATCCTGTGACATTAAGTACATTGACAGTGTCTTATAACCTTCACCACTTTCTGTTTCTAAAACATTTTTTATCATCTAAAACCCAATTTTTAAAAAGGGCCAAAAAACTTACCCAGGCACATCTATGTGAATGGCCAATGAGCACATAAAAATGCTCAGCATCAATAGTCATAGGAAAGACAAATGGATATCACAAAGATATATCACTACACATCCATTAAAACAATTACCTTTAAAAAGACTGACACTGCTAAGTGTTGTCAGGATGTGGAACAACCAGAACTCTTAGTCTTTGCTGGTGAAACAACCAACCACCTTTGAAATCAGTCTGGCAGTTTCTCCTAAACTTAAACAGACACCTCCCCTATGACCCAGAAATTTTACTTTTAGGTATTTACCTAGGGGAAGTGAAAACATATATACACAAAAAGACTTGCATAAGAATGTTCATAGCACCTTCAGTCATAATAGCCCAAATCTAGAAATATCCCAAATAGCCATCAGCAGGAGGATGGATAAACCAAGTATGTATTCATGCAACAAAAAGGAGTGTCCTATTGATACATAATGATCTGGATGGACCTCAAGAGCATTAGGCTGAGAGAAGCCAAACACAAACAAGTATATACTGTAAGATGCCATGTATATGACGTTCTAGGATAGGCAATACTAATCTGTGGTTTAAAAAGTCAGAACATTGGTTGCCTTGGGGGGGGACGGGGACAGGTAGAAGGGTGCAGCTGGGAAGGGGCCCGTGAATGTATTCCGGGGTGATGGAAATGACCTCTGTCCTGGTAAGTATATGGGTTACAGGGCTGTATGCAATGATTGATGTGTAATTTGTCAAAATACGATGGGTTGTACACTGAAGATCTGTGGATTCCACTTTACGTCATTTGTACCTCACCCTGGCTACATATTGAAATCACCTGAAGAGTTTGAGAAACTATTGCTACCCAGACCCACTCTCAGAGACTCCAATTTAAATGGTCTGAGGAAAAGCCTGGGCATTAAGAGTTTTTAAAACTCCCTCCATATGGGAAATCAGTATTTTCTGTGTTTTTTGTTTTGTTTTGTTTTTCTCTGTCAACTTAAAACAACTTCTCTAATTACAAAGAAGAAGAAGGAAAAAACCCTCTAATGTCCAGGTGAGGTTGAGAACCACTGAGTTAAATGCTGGATTCCAGCCGCAGGAGTCTGGACCTAAATGATGGGCCAAGGATCCTCTCCAAAGCTGGTTTACTAGCTGAAATTTTAGCAAGTCGAGGTTCATTTAGGCTAGTGAAGTTTATCCTTCATGTGGATAAGTTTCAGTTAAAGTATTATTCAAAAGGTCAGAATGGATACTAAGTTAAAATACCTATATAAGAGCTTTGTGGCTTAAGCTACCCTACCACAGTTTAAAAGGCTTCATCAATTGTAATATGCTAGTGAGGTATTATTGTTATGGTTCTTGCTCTGGTCATTGCTTTTATTATTGTTTATTACAGTATTTGGTACATGGTAGAACACAAGACTTTTTACTTTCATCATTCATTAATGAGATCCCAATGGTTGTCTTTGTGGTGTTCTCATTGTTAAAATGAACTTGTTTATGAACGTTTCTTCTTTCGGAAGTCCTTTCTGCCTGGGGTCCTTTCCTTCTTTGCTTGTAACTTTTTTCCTTTTTTTTTTTTTTTTTTTTTTTTTTTTTTTTTTTTTTTTTTTTTTTTTTTTTTTTTTTTTTTTTTTTTTTTTTTTTTTTTTTTTTTTTTTTTTTTTTTTTTTTTTTACTTTTTAATTAATTTGAAATAATTTCAAACTTGACAGTTGCCAAAAATAATGCAAAAACCAAAGAACTCCAGCATACCTCCACTCAGATGCCCAAATCCACCAACTTTTAACATGTTGCCACATTTGCAGTATCATTCTTTCCTTCTCTTCATCATCTAATTATCTATCCATCCATCTATTTTCTAAACCTGTGAGAGTAGGTTGAATTCATCATGCTTCTTGGTTTCTCATTATCCATCATCCATGTATCCATCTATCTGTCCATTTGTCTATCCATCTATTTTCTAAACATGTGAGAGTGGGTTTATTCATCATGCTCCTTGATTCCCATTCTTTTTAGGAGTTTTTAAAACTCCCTCAATTTGGGAACTCTCTATTTTCTGCATGATTTTTTTACTGTAAACTTACAACTTTTGTTGCTTTTACTACTGTCTCTTCTTGAATTCTAGCTATGAAGTTTGAAGTTGCAGATAAGCAGAAAGTATCTATAAACTACAAAATAGGTTTTTCTTTGAAAAGGACCTACTTGCCCTGTACCCACAGCTTTTTTTTCCCCCATAAGTGAGGGTGAATGAAAAAAAAAGTGATGTTTTCACGTAGTTCCCAAGGACCAGTGGTATGCAGGAGAGTAAGGGTATAGTGTATGTTTCTCAGAACACTGTTTTCTGGGAAAAGTTAGTGTTCCTGGCCTCATTAGCACTCATATGTGACCCACCGTTAATCTGCCAAAACATGGTAGGGCCCTTAGAGGGGCAATGGTAGATGATAGAGCTGTACTAAAGCCCTTGTAAAAAATCCTGAATTCCTCATTCAGGAGAACTCGGGTTGCTGGGCAGCTTCTACTTTTGGACAAGGAAAGAATCCTTATCTACATACTCTCAACTAGATTTACTGGCTGAAAGTTAGCAAATAGAAGTCTTTTTAGTTTTTTGTTTTGTTTTGTTTTGTTTTTCAGGGGGAAAGGAAGTTTAAATGCATATAGCCCCTGAGAGGATTAAGAGAAGACTATCATTCTAATCTAATGTGAATTCTTTAAAGGGAATTAGTTTTTTTCCTTAAGATTTGTTTATTTATTTACTTTTTATCCATCTTAAACGTCCCCCCCCACCCCACCCCCGGTTTTTGCTGATTTGTGTCCATTTGCTGGGCAATTCTCTGTGTTTCTCCTCCTGTTTCATCGGGATTCGATCCTGGGAACCTCCAATGTGGGAGAGAGGCGTTCTGCCACCTTCATCACCTCAGTGCATCTTGTCTTGGCTCTCCCTTGTTCCACTCTCCTGTTATGTCATCCATCATCTTGCTGCATGGCTCGGCGGGGCCTGGGGCTCGCCCGCTTGCAGGACCTGGTGGTGTGCCCGTGCATGGGGCCTGGCGGCCCGCATGCCTTCTATATTTTTCTTTATTTTACCGGGAGGTCTCAGGGATCGAATCCAGGTCCCTCCATATGGGAGATGGATGCCCAGCCATTTGAGCCACATCCGCACCCTGGGAATTCGTTTTGGTATAACATCTCATTCAGAGATGTTATGCGCTAAAGAAGTGGAGAGGAGGGCAATTTTGCAGTAAGTTGGGAGAGAGAGTCTGGCAGGAAAGAGGGTACATAGGCAGTCAGAGGGCACTGTGATGAAGTTCCTTGGCCCCAGATGGGAGGAAATAGCCAAAGTAACACAGTTTTCTCTGGTGTTCGCCTTGCCTCAGATGAGAACTGCCCGCCCCCTTCCATTTTGGAACTGAGATCTGTATGTCTGTACTTGCTGCTTTATCCTGCCTCAGGCATGCTGGGTTGGCAGGACAAGGTGCTCTAGGGTGCAGAAGTGAAGAGGTGGGGGGCACGGGTAGTATAAGTAAAAAGCAGTGTAATCATGGTCAGAGAAATCCCCAGCCGTGAGCGACTATGCATACACGTTTATACCATGGGGAAGCATGTTCACGCATATTCCACACATATCCATCTGGGTGTCTCCCTAGAATGCCAGAGGGTTCAACATGAGTATCCCCATGCCTGGCCATCCAGTAAACTTCTCCAGCGTCACCCTGGAGCAAGCCCGCAAGGATGTGGAGCAACTGGAGCAGCTCATTGAAAGCCATGATGTCATTTTCCTGTTGATGGATACCAGGGAGAGCCGGTGGCTTCCTGCTGTCATTGCTGCCAGCAAGAGAAAGGTAGAGGGTGGGCATCCCAGGACCCTCAGCTCTGCCTGTGCCTTGCCCAATAGGGGGGAGGGTCCCCACCCCCCAAAAAAGGTGAGATTTCTGTGACCTAGTAGCGCGGTGCCAAGGGCCTTCCAGGGAAGACGCTATCTTTCCCTCACACACCATCATCCAATATAATAGTTATTGTTTACTGTGTAATTTTCATAACAATCCTTTGAGGTACTGTACACTAGAAGGTGTACTACACTTATGTGAAAATGTAAGCGCTCAGAGGACAAGGACGTTGTCTTATTCATTGCCGTTTGCTCAAGTACATCTTCGGCAACCAACAGTATTGATTGGTTTAATAAACCAAGCTACTTACACATGATGGAATCATACACAACCATTCACAATCGTGTTCTCAAAGAATTTTATGTGTGTGTGTGTTCTTTTTTTTTTTTGTCACTTTTTTGTTTTCTATTTTTTATTTTTGTATTTTTAAAATTTTTGTTAAGAATTTTAATGAGATGGAAAATACCACGTTATGTTCAACAAGCCAGATATAGTATCGTATATATTACTTATGTATAAAAGTGTTTATGTGGAGAGACAGAGAACGAGAATGGGGGGTGGGGGGGATAAAGAAAAGGAAGGAGGGAAAAGGAAAGAAAGAGAGAATGTAACAGGAAGAAATAGCCCAAGCTGTTAGTAGGAATTATTTGAGCTGGTGGGATTGCAAGAGATTTTTGTTTTCTCCTGTTGTATGTTTTTTCTTTCATTTTCAGACATTTGGGGGGAAATGTTAAATTACAACCAAGAGATGTTCTTATTGTATAAATGGGGGAAAAAGAAACTTCTTAAAATTCTATATGGAGGTCTGTATGTTGCCACAATAAAAATTTTTTTAAAAAGTCCGCGTGGAGGATCAGTTGAATAGTATGTGAATCATATATATATATATATATATATATATATATATATATATATATATTTTTTTTTTAGTAATCTATGTGGACACTACAGAGTATAGTATAGCGGCCTTGCGCAAATTATAGCACTAACCTTTCTGACTCTCAATATCTTCTTCTGTAAATGGCAAATGTGTGTTGGGAGTTTTAAAGGAAATTAAATGAGGTGATTTATGTAAGTCACTTGTGAAGTCTTTTGCCCTTAATAAGCCTTCAGTATTGGGTAGCTTTTGCCATCATTAGCTGCTGGAATCTAATTATGCCCATAAGCAAATACTTATAAAATGAATAAGGAAAGTTGACCAAATATTAAATTAGCCATGGTTTGAAATATATCTCTCTTTGACCTTGTGCTCTTTTATACCTTGAACCTCACAGCTGGTCATCAACGCTGCCTTGGGATTTGACACATTTGTTGTCATGAGGCATGGCCTAAAGAAACCTAAGCAGCAGGAAGCTGGGGACTTGTGTCCCAGCCACCCTGTGGCATCTGCCGACCTCCTGGGCTCGTCACTTTTTGCCAACATCCCCGGCTACAAACTTGGCTGCTATTTCTGCAATGATGTGGTAGCCCCAGGCGATGTAAGTGGATTTCTTTGTAGTTCCAAATATGACCATTGCGTTCACTGAAAGACCCAGCTCTTTCAATTATGACTATTTAAATATTGTCTTTTAACAAAGTGAAGAATTCTCCATTTCTCTGGGGTTGGCATTATCCCGCCATAAG
>PVKH010011235.1:0-17850 GCA_004027955.1 Chaetophractus vellerosus
ATTTCCCTTAGCATAATATTTTGAAAGTTCATCCATGTTACAGCAAGTAACAGAATTCATTCCTTTTTATGACTTAATAATATTTCATTGTGTGGCTTATACCACTTTTTTTTTTTTTTTTTTTTTTTTTTTTTTTTTTTTTTTTTTTTTTTTTTTTTTTTTTTTTTTTTTTTTTTTTTTTTTTTTTTTTTTTTTTTTTTTTTAGTCTACTGATAAACATTAGGGTTATTCCTACCTCTTGGCTATTGTGAATAATGCTGCTATTAACATTGGCATACAAGTATCTGATTCTTCATTTTCAGTTCTCTTCGGTATATACATAGGAGTAGAAGTGCTGGGACATATGTTTTAACATTTGTTTCCACATCCTCACCAACACTTGTTTCCTGGGTTTTTGTTTTTTGATTTTTGTTTTGATAATGGCCATCCTAATGTGTGAAGTTGTATGTCATTTTGGTTTTTATTTGCATTTCACTAATGACAAATGATTTTCCACAAATTTTTTTTTAAGATTTATTTATTTACTTTATTATTTTTTTTTTAATTTACTTCCCCCTCCTCCCCCAGATGGTTTTCTCGTCTGTATGCTCATTGCTCGCCTTCTCCAGGACGCACCAGGAACTGAACCCGGGACCTCCGACATAGGAGGCGAGAGCCCAATGGCCTCAGCCGCATCCGCTCCCTGCAGGCTGCAGCATCGGCTGGCTTGTGACATCTGCTCATTTAGGTGTCTGCTCGTTGCAGCGGTGTGGCATCTAGCGTGTTGCGGGAGGTGTGGCGTCTAGCTCTTTGCCACAGATGCAGCATCTGCTCATCTTTTTTAAGAGACACCGGGACCTCCCATGTGGTAGGCAGGCGTCTAACTGGTTGAGCCACATCTACTTCCCAATTTTGAGCCAATTTTAATGTGTTCATTGGCCATTTGAATATCTTCTTGGGAAAAATTTCTATTGATGTCATTTGCCCATTTTCAGACTGGGTTGATGTTTTTGTTGTTGAATTTTAAGATTTCATTATATATTCTTATACTACACCTTATCAGATATAAGGTTTGCAAATATTTTCTCCCATTCTGTGGATTTTCTTTTCACTTTCTTGATAAGTGTCCTTTGAATACAAACAAATTTTAATTTTGGTTAAGTCTAATCTACTTTTTCTCATTTGTTGCTTGTGCTTTTGGTGTCATATTTAAGAAACCATTGCCAGATCCTAAGGTCATGTAGATTTTCCTTTATATAAGTTTACTTCTAAGAGCTTTATACTTTTAGCTTTTAAATTTCATAAAGGATATTTGCCTATAGTTTTGTTTCTTATATTATAGTGCCTTCATCTGGCTTTGGTATCAGAGTAATGCCAGCATCATAGAATGAGTTAGGAAGTGTTCCCTCCTTTTGAATTCTTTGTAAGAGAAGGATTGCTTTTAATTCTTTTTTAACTGTTTGGTATAATTCAATAGTGAAGCCATCTGGAAATGGGCTTTTCTTTTTTGGATGGGTTTTGATTATTGATTCAGTCTTCTTGTTATGGGTCTGTTGAGATTTTCTGTTTCTTCTTGAGTCACCTTAGGTAGTTTGTATTTTTCTAGGAATTTTTCCATTTCTTCTAGGTTATCCAATTTGTTGGTGTACAGTTGGTCATAGTATTCTCTGAAAATCCTTTTTCTTTCTGTGTAATTGGTCGTAATGTCTCCAAATTCATTTCTAATTTTAGTTATTTGAGTCTCCTCTATTTTTTTCTTAATCTCTCTAAAGGTTTTCCAATTTTATTGATCTTTACAAAGAACCAAATTTTGGTTTCGTTGACCTTTCCCTATGGTTTTCTGTTCTCTATTTTATTTCTCTGCTCTAATTTTTATTATTTTTTCTTTCTGCTAACCTAGAATTTAGTTTGATCGTCTTTTTCTAGTTTACTAACGTGTACAGTTAGTTATTGATTAGAAATCACTCTTTTTTAATACAAGCATTTGCAGATGTAAATTTCCCTATGCACTGCTTTCACTGCATCTCATACATTTTGGTATGCTGTACTTTCCTTTTCATTCATGTCAAGGTATTTGCTAATTTCCCCTGTGATTTCTTCTTTGACCCTCTAGTTGTTAAAAAGTATGTTTAATTTCCACATACTTGTGATTTTTCCAGTTTTCCTTTTGTTACTGATTTCTACTTTATTTCTGTAGTGACAAGAAAAGATACTTTGCATTATCTCACTCTTTAAATTTATTGAAAATTGTTTTACGGCCTAACCTATGGTCTGTCCCGGAGAATTTTCCATGTGCATTTGAAGTTTGTGTACTCAGCTATTGTTGAGTGGAGTGTGCTATATATGTGTTTGGTTTACTTGGTTAATAATGTTGTTCAAGTCCTCCATTTCCTTATTGATATTCTGTCTGATTGTTCTATCTGTCTGATTGTTCTATGTGATCTATCTCTCTGATAATTGAAAGTGGGGTATTGAAGTCTCCCAACTATTATTATAGAACTGTTTCTCCCTTCATTTTATCAGTTTTTGCTTCTTATATTTTGGGGCTCTGTTGTTAGGTGCATATATGCTAATAATGTCCTTCCTTTGCCCCTTGTAACCTTTTTAAATCTAAAGTCTATTTGACAGTATTATAGTTATGCCAGTTTTATTTTGGTTAATATTTGCATGAAATACCTTTTTCTGTTCTTTTACTTTTAACCTCTTTCTGTCTTAGCATCTGTAGTATGTCTCTTGCAGATGACAGATAGATTATTTTTTTTTAATCCATTCTACATATCTCTGCCTTTTAATTGGTGAGTTCAACACACTTACTGTATTAGTCAGCCAGAGGGGTGCTGATGCAAAATACAAGAAATTGGTTGGTCTTTATAAAGGTTATTTATTTGGGGTAGAAGTCCACAGTTACCAGGCCATAAAGCATAAGTTTCTTCCCTCACCAAAGTCCATTGCCACGTGTTGGAGCAAGACAGCTGTCGACGTTTGCCAGGATTCAGGCTTCTTGGGTTTCTCTCCAGGCTTAGCTCCTGTTTGCTCCACAAGGTCAGCTGTAGACTATGAGGATCTCTAGGCTTTGCTTCTCTCCACAAGGCCAGCTATAGACTATCAGGCGAATGGCTTGCCTCTGTCCCGGGGCCTTCTCTCATGACCAAGCTCTCTTCCTTCCCAGGGCTCCAGCTTAAGACTCCAACATCAAAACTGCTTCAACCCTGTCCTTTGCAATGTCTTTTATACTTGAGACCACACCCACCAAAGGGCAGGGCCCTTTACAAGCATCATCCAATATCTATTTTTGGAATTCATAATTACATCAAACTGCCCAACTGTTACACTTACATTTAAAGAAATTACTGATGGGAAAGGATTTACTTCTGCCATTTAGCTTTCTGGTTTTTTTTTTTTTTCTGTATACTTGTATGTTTTGTTCCTCAGTTCTCCATTGCTGCCTTTTTTTGGTATTTGGTTCATTTACATAAGACATGATTTTTATTCCTTTCTTTCCTTTTCTTTATATTTTTTAGTTATTTTCTTAGTGGTTATCTTGGGAATTACAGTAAGCATATTCAGATTATAACAGCTTAGTTTGAGTAATCCCAGCTTACTTCCAGTAGTATACTCTGTACTACTCAGTCCTTCCTCCTTTATATTGTTACTGTCACTGTTAACATCTTTATATCCTGTGTGTCCATGAACATAGATTCATAATTTGTTTTATGTATTTGTCTTTTAAATTATATAGTAAAAACAAGAGGATTTGCAAACTAAAAACAGTAATATCAGCTTTTATGCCTATATAGTTTCCTTTAGCAATGTTATTTCTTTTTATAGTTTTGAGTTACTGTCTAGTGTCTTTTAATTTCAACCCTGTAAACATTTCCTGTAGGCTACATATACTGGTAATGATCTCCCTCCACTTTTGTTTATCTGGAAAGGTCTTAATTTCTCCTTCATTCTTGAAGGGTAGGTTTTCTGGATATAGAATTCTTGGTTGACAGGTTCTATAATGTTTCTCAGTGGGTCTCTTTGAGTTTGCCCATCTTGGAGATTTTTGAGACCTTTGGAAGTATTTATTCATTTTTTTCCCTCAGATTTTGGAAATTTTCACCCATTAAGTCTTCAAATATTCTTTCTGCTACTTTCTCTCTTCTCCTGGGACTCCTGTGATGTATATATTGGTAATTTTAATGGTAATTTTCGGCTGTGTTCCTTTTTCTGCTCCTCATGTTGGGTAATATCAATTGCCTTCATTTTATTAATCCTTTTTTTGTGTGTTTGCTAAAATCTGCTACTGAAACCCTCTAATAAATTTTTTATTTCAGTTTTTGTACTTTTCAGGTCTAGAAGTCTGTCTCATTCCTTTTTATAATATCTATGTCTATAATGATATTCTCATTTTGTTCATACATTGTTTCCCTGATTTCCTTTAGTTCTTTGTCCATGACTTCTTTTAACTCATTTAGCATATTTAAGATAGTTGATTTAATGGTTTGGCTAGTAGTCCCAATGTCTGGACTTCCTTGGAGGTCACTTTTGTCAAATTCTTGTTTTCCTGTGAGTGGTTTGTACTTTCCTGTTTGTATGCTTTGTAACTTTTTCATTGATATTTCTGAGTATTTTAATTTGGTAACTCTGGAATTGTTTCTCACACTGTTCTAGTTGTCTGCACTTGGCTGGCTCCTCTGTCTTTAGGACAAACTCTGGTGGGCAAGACAAGTTCTCTGGCTCAGTCTCTCAGACTTCCACCAGATACGTTGTCACTGACTTACATGCATCCCAGTATGAAAGCAGAGTCACTCGGCTCCCTCTGGAACAGGGCAGAGAACCACAATGAGAGCACTAGCTGGCTTCATCATGTGTCATAGAGGGAGTGGGTGAGGGGCCAGCAAGGATGCCAGGAGCTTCTTCTATAGCTTTTGAAGCTACATTTTCTTAATTCAGCACTTGCCCAATTAGTGCATTCCTTTAACTGTCTTCCATAATTTTGAGGATATTTACTGTCTTTAAGATTCCCTTGTCACCTTTGCCCCAGAGCTATTGGAACAATAGCCTCCCTCAGAGCCAGCCCCCTGTGATCTGAAGTGCTGATCAGAGGTATAGATCAGGGATCAGACCATATATCCCCGGAGTTTGGAGGACTAGTTCTTTATGTCCCAGCCTGGCACTAGCGAGCTGAGTCAGGAGCTGGAGTTCCAGTCCCTACTTCTGCCAGCCACTAGGCGGGGGAAAGGGAAAAGATAGCTGCTGCAGGGAGGGTGAAACTCACCAGTCATTATCACAAATTACCAGCTTCTTCCTCCCACTCCTCTCTGGGATGCTCTACAGTGTTCCCCTAGACTCCGGAGTTTCTCAGGTAGTCCTTGCCAGTTCAGTAGATGTTTTAGTGGAGGGACTGATACCCAGAGGTCCCTATTCTGCCATCTTCCCTCTCCTTTAGTTCTTTGTGTTTGGATTCTTTTTAGGTCATTAAACATATTTAAGATCATTGATTTAAAGTCTTTTGTCTAATTGTACTAGTGGATGAGCTTCCTCAGGGATGTTTTCTGCCAAATTCTTTTTTTCCTGTAAAGAAAGGGACCATACATTTCTGGGGTTGTTTGTTTTGTTTGTTTGTTTGCATGTGTTTTGTACTTTTTTTGTTGTGAACTGGACATCCCATTATCTTAGTTATAACTCTGGAGATCTATTTCTCTCTCTCCTCTAGTATGCTAGATTTTTGTTGTTGCTGTTGTTGAGTGCTGGAGCCATCAATTTGTGACTTTTCCAAGCTATTTTTCCCCCCAAATGGGAAATGAAAAGGAAAAAAAAAAAGGATAGGTCCTGCTTCTTTAAGACTTCTGTGCTGTTTTTGACTGAGAGGTGATTGGAACAATGGTACCCCACAGAGCCGGTCCCTCTAGCATCTGAAGTAGCTGAGCACAAGCTCTGACCAGTGATCAGATCATTCATTCTTAGATTTTGGAAGAATTGGTCCTTATAGCCTGCTGCAGCCTCAAAAAGCTGCTTCAGGAGCATGGGCTACAGTCCCCACGTCTACCTGCCATGACACCGCTTTCTCCAGCTCTTCCCTGGATGCTGCATAGTGTTCCACTAGACACCAGAATTCCAAAAGTATTTGTTTCAGACAGCTGCTGCCAGTTCAATCATTGTTTTGGTGGAAGGACTGATTCCTGGAGTTGCCTACTCTGCCATCTTCCCACAAACTCTTTTAAGTGTTTTAAGGCCACTTAAATTATGTTGTTTATTCAAAGAAAAGATCTTATTGCCTCATTTTCAAGATAACTTTTATGATATATGTGTATCTAAGACTTTTAGCTCCGTAAAGAAAACATCACATCAATTTAGACAGTGTTTTAGTTTCCCTACTGCTAAAACAAATACCATACAATGGGTTGACTTAAACAACTGGAATTTATTTGTTCATGGTTTTGAAGCTAAGTCTAAAATCTAGGCATCAGCAAGGTGATGTTTTCTCCCCAAGACTGTAGCATTCTAGGGCTGGCTGCCTATGATCCTTGGTCCTTGGCTTTTCCATTACATGGCAGTGCACATGACAGCATCTTCTCCTTTCTCCTCCAGGTTCCATTGCCTTCCAGCTTCTGGCTGTTGCCCACCTCTTCTCTTTTTGTGTCCAGTTTCCTTTGTTTATAAGGACTTCAGCTAAATTGGATTAAGGCTTACCCTCGTTTATTTTGAGGACACCTTAACTAATAACATCTTCAAAGGTCCTAGTTACAAATGGGTTCACACCTGTAGCACCAGGGTTTGGGACCTGATTATGCCTTTTGTGGGGGGCATGATTCAAGCCCCAACAAGCAGTAACCATTTTTGTAAATTAAGTTGCCAAGCTGAATCATATTTTAAAGAAACAAGATGCTTGAGGGCTGTTACCAATAGTATCAACAACAATCCTTCTGTATTTAGGATACTCCTTAGCAAATTCCTATTGTCATAAAAAAGATAGATATATATTGATGATTGGGATCAGTAGCCTGGTTTTTTTGTTGTGAGATTACCTTCGCACTACACATGTTTAAAAGAACTTGTTACCTCACCAGGAGTTATTAAACTTTTGATTTTTACTAATCTGATAGGTAAAAAATGTTTTAATTAGCATTTCTCTGTATTCATTTTGAAAATTTCCTTAGTGGGTTGTCTTCCTTATTTTTCCATAGAACATTAGATTCAGTTTAATTTGTTCCAAAAATAATCTTTTTGGTAGTTTTTGGGGGAGTATATAATATTTATATGTTAAGAGAATTTATTTAGCCATATTTTTTTCTATTTTTTATACTTAACCTAGTTCCAAATTTTCTTCTGTAATGGAGAGTTTTGTTGTACCTTTACTTTTTTTTTTTTTTTCCTTTTCTCATTAAACTTTGTTTTAATGGGTCTCAAAATTCTGTAACAGATTTTTGGTCAAGTTGTTTCCATTTAAAAAGTACTGATTTTAAAAACTAATAACTTAAAACTGCCACACAAAAACAAATGGTCTACAAAACATTCCTTTCCTTCTGAAGGTTTTATGATGTATTGTTATCATTAACCAGTCTTACTATTAAACTTAAATGGCCAATTAAGACAAACAGTTCTGAGACCATTCTTCCTCCACTGATTAAGACTGGGGAGGCAAGTGTTGTGGATAATATTCATTTAGCCTTCTGAGCTTTCTGGGCAGACTTGGTGACTTTGCCAGCTCCAACAGCCTTCTTGTCCACTGCCTTGATGACACCCACAACAACTGTCTCATATCAGGAACAGCAAAACGACCCAGAGGAGGATAGTCAGAGAAGCTCTCAACTCACATGGGCTTGCCAGGAACCATGTCAACAATGGCAGCATCACCAGATTTCAGGAATTTGGGGCCATCTTCCAGCTTCTTACCAGAACAGCCATCAATCTTCTTGAGCTCAGCAAACTTGCAAGCAATGTGAGCGATGTGGCAATACAGCACAGGTGCATAGCCAGCACTGATTTGGCCTGGATGGTTCAGGATAATCACCTGCACAGTGAAGCCAGCTGCTTCCATTGTGGGTCATTTTTGCTGTCACCAGCCACATTGCCATGATGAACATCTTTTACAGAAACGTGCTTGGCATTGAAGCCCATATTGTCCTCAGGAAGAGCGTCACTCAAAGCTTTGTGATGCATTTCTACAGACTTTACTTCATTTGTAATGTTGACTGGAGCAAAGGTGACCACCATGCCTGGTTTGAGAACACCAGTCTCCTCTCGAGCCACAGGGACAGTACCAATACCACTGATTTTGTAGACATCCTAAAGAGGCAGATGCAAGGGTTTGCCACTTGGACAAGTAGGTGGCAGGATGCAATCCAGAGCTTCACACAACGTAATTCCACTGGCATTGCCATCCTTACGAGTGACTTTCCAGCCCTTGAACCAAGGCATGTTTGCACTTGGCTTCATCCTCTTGTCACCATTCCAACCAGAAATTGGCACAAGTGCTACTGTGTCAGGGTTGTAGCCAATTTTCTTAATAGGTACTGACTTACTTAACGATTTCCTCATATCTCTTCTGGCTCTAGGATGGCTCAGTGGAATCCATTTTGTTAACACCAACAATTAGTTGTTTCACACACAGTGTGTAAACCAGAAGGGCATGCTCACAGGTCTGCCCATTCTTGGAGTTGCCAGCTTCAAACTCACCAACACCAGCAGCAACAATCAGGACAGCACAGTCAGCTTGAGATGTGCCTGTAATCGTGTTTTTTAATAAAGTCTGTGTCCTGGGGCATCAGTGATGGTCACATAGTACTTGCTGGTCTCAAATTTCCACAGGGAGATGTCAATGGTGATACCATACTCATATTCAGCTTTCAGTTTATCTAAGACCCAGCCATACTTAAAGGATCCCTTTCCCATCTCAGCAGCCTTCTTAAATTTTTCATTCGTTCCACTGGAGCCTTAACATATTGAGCCCAGTTATTTTAACTTCCCTGTCCAGTAGTTCCAGTCAGGGTCATATCTGTGTCCAATGCAGTTGATTGCTTATCTTGACTGTTTGGGTTTTTTTTTCCCCTTGCTATTTCATATGTCTTTTAGTCTTTGGTTGAAAGCTAAATAGTATGTTTAGGATTACTGTATTTGTCAGCCAAAAGGGGTGCTGATGCAAAGTACCAGAAATCTGTTGGCTTTTATAAAGGGTATTTATTTGGAGTAAAAGCTTACAGTTACAAGGCCCTGAAGAGTCCAACTTGAAGTTACTTCCTCACTAAACTCTGTTGCCATGTGCTGAAGCAAGATGGCAGGCATGTCTATGAGGGTTCAGCCTTCCTCTTTATTCTTAAGGCTCCATGGTCCCAGCTTCTTCTTATCTAAGCTGTAGGCTGGCATAAGGCTTGTCTCTCTCCCCAGGGCTTGTTTTTTCCAGGCTCAGCTGCTCTGCTCTCTTCACAAGGTCAGCTGTAGGCTCTCAGTCTTGTCTCTCTTCCCGAGGCCTCTGCCGGGTCTAATCAGCTGTCTCTCTTCCTCTGTATTCTTCTTCTCTGTGTATCTATTTCCATGTGAGAGACTGTTTTGTCAGCCCACCAAGAGGGCTGGGACTCAACACTGAGTCACACTCTAATGATGTGGTTGAAGCAAAGCCACAATCTTAACATAATTTAACCAGACATCTCATATGAATCTAATACAATCAAAAGGTTATCACCCAGAGGAACAGACCAGTTTACAAACAGTAATCAATATCTCTTTTTGGAATTCATAAATAATATCAAACTGCCACAGTTAACAGTCTGTGGTAAATAGTACTCATGCCTGGAAATGGGCAGCTCTCTTATTCTGCTAGGTTTTTGGCATAGAGGATTTAGTCAATTTAGGAATTGAGCTGGATTTAAATTACATTGTTGTTGTGCACTGTAGGCTTCAGATTTCTCCAGAGTTACCTTGTATGTGTAGCCAAAGGCTTGGTTGCCAGAAGGTTTGCTCAATGTTCTATTACACACTCAGCTTTAGGCTTTTCCTGTGAGCCTGGATCATAGAGGGCATCTCTATGCTTTTTCCCATCCCCAGCAGTGGAATTCTTTAACTTGTTACTGAGCACTTGCTAGCCTGATATTGGAGGGAGAGAGATGGGGCTACCTTTTTCTGTTGTCTTGGTTCAGCCTTAATCTTAAGAAGGCCTTGTGTCCCTTGGCTTTGGGGGTGAGATTTTTCTCAGTCATCTTTCTCCTTCCCCAGTGGTAGAGAATCTCAAACGTTATGGGCCCAGGATTGTGTCCTGCCCTTCTTCATTCGTAGATTTTCTTCTTTTTCTTTTTTTTTTTTTTTTTTTTTTTTTTTTTTTTTTTTTTAACTTTTCCCATACCCAGCAGCTATTGGTTGTCACCTGTCCCTGGGGGTGACAGGGTTTGCTGTCTTTCCCATAGCAGTGGCTGCCTCCCTCCCCCGGGTCTATACCATAAGGCAGGTTTTCTTCAACTCCCCACCACCACCACCTCCTGTCTCCTTTCTTCCATGTGATCATCTAGTGAGGTCCATGAAGATCTTGCCAGTGGAAACTCTTGTGCCTTTTGCTCTCAAGTTTTCTTTACTCTCATGGTAGGTCATATTTCCGTTTTAGCAAGGGGTTAAAATTTTTAGCTCAAATTTTCTTACCTTCTTGACTGGGTAAGAAAATTTCTCTTACCTCTTCCTCTTCCTCTTATGTTCTTCCTTAGATAAATCAGTGCTCACCTCCCATATCCTTGGAGGCTCCTGTTTTTCTTTATATGTCAGTCTGGTTGCACTGCAACCTTTTCTCTTTGATGAGTTCAAGAAAAAGTATGGTTTTGTAGCTTATCCAGCTTTTTCTTGTTGTTAGGGTGGGAGTATCTCTCTTTAAATCTTTCTACATCCTAAGTGGAAGCTAAAGCTCTATCATTGTTTTAATTTGTATTTGCCTCCATTAGTTTGACCATATATTATACCTTCACTTGCTGTATATATTTCTTCCTCTAACAATTGCCTATTCATACTCTTTTCTTATTTTTCCATTGGTTTCCTTGTTTTGTATCTTTACTTCTAGAATTCTTTATTTTTTTTTAAAGATTTATTTTTTATTTATTTATTACATATCCCCCCCCCTTCTGCTTGCTCTTGCTGTGTGTCCATTCTTCTGTGTTTTTCTGTTTGCTCCTTGTCTCTCCCCATCTTTGCGGCAACGCACTGAGTCGGCCTTCCGCGGCGGCGGCTCGCTCCGTTCATGGGTGGCTCCATTCCGTTTTCACGGGCGGCTCTGCTCCATGTTTTGCGGGCAGCAGTCCTCCATGTTTTTGCGGGCTTCCGGCTTCCGCTTCGCAGGCAGCAGCTCCGCTTTTTCACGGGTGACTTTGCCATGCCCGTGGGGGCTCCGCCCTGCCCGTGGCGGCTTTTTTGCCTTGCCCACAGCGGCTTTTGCCCCGCCTGCAGTGGCTTGCCTTTCTTAAGGCCGTCTGCCCGCTCAGAGAGGTCCCCAGGAACCGAACCCGGGGCCTCCCATGTGGTACCCCAGCGCGCTCTTTATCCACCGAGCTATCTAGCCGGGCCCTAGAATTCTTTATATCATCAGAATATTATCTTTATTTCATTTGTTGCAAATGTTTTCCAAGTATAATATTTGAAATGACCTATAATGGTTTAAAACAGGAGAGAAAATTGGTGTCAAGTTAGATATGATTATATAGAATACATGACTATTTTTTCTCCTTTGAAACATTAAAACATTTCTAATGATTAAAATACTAAGTCTAATAGATGTCTTCAGTTCTTCAAAGTTAATCTGACTTTACCTTTTAAGTTATTTTAATTTAAAAGGAGAAAATAAAGAAAGTTTCAGTACTCATGAGTGTGCTGTTACCCTAACGTGATGGAAGTCACTGGTCTGAGCAAACATGAATATCAGATTAATTACAGCTGTTAATGTGCTCTTGAATCTGTTTTGGGTTTTATGCTTTGTAACTTGAAATGTATTTTTTGATCTAAAAATGTGTAATTTTAATGATATGTTTGCTGTTTCATAGGCTGTCAGATACAACTGTATTAGAATAGATAAACAACCGGTATACAATGTAGAGGTAAGGTATTTGTTGTTGGGTGGTAATAGGGGCAAAAAAATAAGCTTTGTGTTTTTTTATTTATTTTAATAAAGAAGGAATGTTTTCTTACGAAAAAAATCTTCCTATCGAATTTGAAATGTAGTTTCGCTAACCAGAAATGGAAAAGAAAAATGTTCTATCAAAACTCTTAAAAAAAAAAAAAAAAATTCCATACCGTAGTAAAAACTGACAACAAGCATTAAAAATCTTACTTTGTGATTCATAACTGGTCAGATATGTGTCCATGCTCTCAAAACTTTCATAATTTTTGCTTATAGATTAAATTTTTGATATAGTATTTATAGAAGTATATTATTTGCTTTATATTTTTATTAGTTTATTTAAAATTGTTTGTTTATTCCAGGTAGTCTTTTTGACTCTAAACTAATTCAAAGTAGTTACTTTTATTTTATTTTTAAACATATTTTGACCAGTGGGAACATATTTATTGGAATTCTAGGTAGGATAGTTGTAACTATTGCTGAGGTCTCTTCAGTATCGAGGAAACTTTGAAATTCCTTTTAAATGTTTTCTTTTGGAGCTAGTATTTTCCCTTACTATTTAATGAAATAAAAATAAATATAAAAGTTAATAATGTATATTTTTCAGTGCCGTGGGTTGTGAAACACTTTGATACATATCATCCTTTTGAACCACATAACAACCCTGTGTGGTAGTTAGAAAGCAGGAATTGTCATCTCCATTTTACAAATGAGGAAATTAAAACTCCTACTAATTCAAGATTAGTCCTGGGTTTTCACCCTTATTTTCTTTGTGTCATAGAATTTTTTCTTTTTCAGGTTAAAAATGCTGAATTTCCCAGGGGTGTATTAAATTTAATCGAAAGCCTCATAGAAGGACAGTTTTTTAACGAAGCAATTGAAGAACTTTCCTCTTTGCAAGCACATTATATCCCTCCTGTATACCTTCTTCATGCTATTCTAGAAAACATTCTACAGGTAAGGGTAGGATCTTAAAGGTATATAATATTTTGCAAAGAATGTTACAATGTATATATTTTCTCTTATGTTTACAGTTTTTCTCTTTTCAGTCGTTTTTATTCATTTTAATAGGACATGCATTACCCATTTGTTACTGCTTCTTTTCTATTTTTAAAAACTTTGTCTTTTTGAAACTAACATGGATTATGTTCTATATATTAGGTACTACGCTGAGTGGCTTTCCTTTTATTATTATTTACTAAGAATTTCCAAGATAATTTTCTCTTAGAAAAAGTTATCTGATTTTTCACATGGGAATAAATGTGAAATAAATGGGAATAAATATCTAACAAACATCAGTTACAGTGATCTAGTCCACCATTTGGTAAATTACTTGTTTAGTACATTGGTAGTATCTTTTTTTTTTTCTTCTCTAGGAGGTACCAGGGATCGAACCCAGGACCTCATACATGGGAAGCAGGTGCTCATCCACTGAGCTACATCCACTACCCAATGAGAGTTGTTTTTTTTTTCATTTGTTTGTTTGTTTTTAGGAGGTACTGGGGAACAAACTCGGACCTCATACATGGGGAGCAGGGCTCAACCACTTGTGCCATATCCGCTCCCTGATAGTGTCATTTTTGTTCATAGTGTATGCATAAGAGAATGAACATACTCTAACTATAAAAACTAATAGGAGCAGCTTTTCAAAAGTAGCTTTCTTATCATGTTCTTCATCACGATGTCAACTTGAAAATATAATAGGCTGAAGCTCTGTTAGACTAATGTTGGTGATAAGTTAGGATGTTCCATAAAGTTTCTTGCCTTTACCTTTAGTTCCTTTTAGGTGGCTTGTAATCATGAAAACAAAAATGGACATTTCATATAAGCTAGTCCCCACAGCTGGGATTACCTAATGTATAGATACATATTTAGAGTATACCTCTCTCAATTACAGTAATTAGCTACACATGATACTTCCATCTGATCTCCTTTGTCCAAAGACACATATTTTTCAAGAAAGTTAGGCCAGGATTATTGCTATAATTTTAGACTAAACAAGCTGGTGAAACTGTACTTTTAGCTATAGTTTTATTTGTTTGTTTATTTTTAAATAATAGGATAACATAGATGAATATTCTGGTCGATACTTTCATATATTGTCAGCTCTTCTTCATCTGCATCCTCCTTGGAAATCCCCAGCCATGTCAAGATATTACTTAGAATTGTTTCAATGTCCAACTTGTATGAAGGGAGCATGGTCTCTAATAGAAGTGCTTATCAGGTAAGGGATTTCACAGGTGAGGTTGCTAAATGAGTTATGCTGTGCATATTTTAGGTACTAATGAAAGAAATATATTTCTTTTTTGGAAAAAATGTTTGAGTGTAGCGTATATATGTGTTGTATTCATTGCAAACTCTGTTAGAAAGAGGCCAAGTCTTAAATGAGTCATGTTTGTCAATCTATCTATTAAAAAGTAAATGTAAAGTCAATAAATAGACACAAATTGAACCACAGTTTTGGTTAACATGTTTTTATGAGCTCAGTGGAATGTAATCATTTGTTGTTCAGAGAACATGTATTTCTTTTTTTTTTTTTTTTTTTAAAGATTTATTTTTTATTTTATTACATATCTCCCCTCCCCCCCACTGCGGCGACGCGCCGAGGCTGGTCACTGCGCAGGCGCGGCTTTCCCCGCTTGTGGGCGGCTTCTGCTTCCATTCATGGCCAGCTCTCAGCTTGCGGGTGGCTGGCTGCGCTCCATTCGCGGGCGACCTGCCCTGCCCGTGGCGGCTTTTGCCCTATCCGTGGCAGCTTTTTGCCCTGCCCACGGCAGGCTCTGGCCTGCCCATGGCGGCTTGCCATTCTCAAGGCAGTCTGCCCACTAGGAGAGGTCCCCGGGAACCGAACCCGGGGCCTCCCATGTGGTATGCCGGCGCCCTATCCACTGGGCTATCCAGCCGGCCCCAGGAACATGTATTTCTATAGCAAATAACCAATTTTTAAAACCAGACTTTTTTATAGATTGGGAATTACCTATGTGTGGTATATGTGTGTATGCATATATATATGTATATTTTAACAAAATGACAAGTATGCATATTGCTTTAAACATTTAGAAAGTTTTATTGAATATGGATATCATCACCAAAATTTGGTCATCAAAAACATAAACATTTATAACTGTGCAATATCTGTTTTATTGTTTCTGTTAAATATTTTCAGCTAGAAATTTTACTATTGAAACAGAACTTAAATTTCCCTAAAAATGTCATCTGTCATGCCTGTGTATATGTCATCTGCCTATTCTGTCTTTCCTTAGTCTTCCAAGTGTCTCCTGGAAATCCTTCTGATTTCTCCATTTTTCTTCCAAACGGAATCAAGCATTTTCCCCTTTCTATTCTGATAACACTTTCTATAAACTTTAACAGAAAAACTGCCCTCCTCCTTCTGAGAAATTCTTTTCTTTTTTAACCAAGTGTTCAGTTTCAGGAGGTCTATAATGGTGAGAGAGAAAGACCACTTGACTAGCCAGGCAAAGGATAGTCCTTTGGCTAGCTCTTGGGGGTCATTAAAATTCACCTACCATTTTATTTGTGATATATTTGAAGCAACCTAATCAGCTGGATAGCATGCATTTATTCATTTCTTTTAACAAATGTTTATTGAGTACTAAAAACAACAGTTCCTGCACTTTCAAAGGTCACTGACATATACAATTCCAGCACAACAGTACTATCCCAACAGAGATACAGGATGTATAGAAATATGGTTTTGTAGTTGGAATCCCCCTAATTTCCAAATCTGTTCCCTCCTTCACTACCATTGCCTTTCTTTGAATGCCCTCATTACTTCTTACATAAACTACTGCAATTGCTTATTTATTGATCTTGATTCCATCTTTTTCCCTTTATCTTCCATAGTGCTTAGAATGCTCTTTCCACAGTGATCTTATCATTTCACAAATTAAAGTCTTTCATTGACTCACATATCACCTGTAGAACACAGTTCAAATTCCTTAGCAAAACATGTAAAACTCTTTATGATTTAGCCCCTTACATGTCTCCATCCTTATCTCTCTTGTTTTCCCAAGTATGCCTGACTACTGAACTATTTCCCATTTCTTATCCGTTTGCTCTTAAGTATTCTCTGCCTATAAATACCTCCAGCACTGCCCCATGCCTCAAATATCTGACTCCTAAGCTTAAAAATGCAATTTAAATGACATGTTCTAAGTCTTGCCCTTTCCTTCAAATTAACTTTTTCACTCACACCAGCCTGTGACTTTCTTTTAAAGTAGGTACTCAGTCTTAAACATCTCCATCCTCATTATCTAAACTAATGTCTCGAACATAATAGGTGCTTAATAAATGTTTGGATGAATTAATTGATGCTACAAAGGAGATAATATTTGGATATCTTAAAAGGAGACTTTTACATGAACAGAAATACCAAGATTTTGCTTTAAATTATTGGGTTGTTAGGGAGGAAGAGGCTGCCTAGGGAAGTAGTAGGGATATAGATGAAACACCAGTAGACATGAGCTGACCATTGTTGACGCTAGGTGATATTAGTCATTCTTTTTTATGCAGTTGAAATATTCCATAATAAATGATTTTTTAAAAGGGAAAAAAAGAAAAGATTCTTTGTTATCCAACTTGGTAGTTTCCAGACAAACTAAATAACTATATAGAGAATGTTATTTAACAGATTTGAGCATTTTTAGATTAATAGCTATTACGGACCCTCCTAACCTGAGAATATGGTATCCAAAAAAGAGGGCCAGGAAGGTGGAGGCAGAGGTAGAAAGTTACAAGAACATTGTTGATAAAATTGATAAGAAAGTTGAGAGAATATTATAATGAAATTTTGCCTAGACTTTATCTCCAAGTCCTAGAGTTCTGAGTAATCTTATGTTCTCTTTTATATATATATATATATATATATTATTATATATATTATATAATATATATATATACTATAGAACTGTATTGTTAAAAATTGAGGTCCTCAGTTGCACAAGCCACATTTCAAGTGTCCAACGGATCATTTCCATCACAGACAGTTCTGTTGGACAGGACTGCTAGAGAAAATGGAAGAAAAAGAAAATACCAAATATTTAAAACTTAAAAAAAAATAGACCTAAGTGCCCTTCATTTACTAAAGAAGGAAAAAGAAAATAATCTTGGACAAAGAGAGGGTTGTGGAGAATATTATAAATTGAGAGCATAACTAAATCAAAAGAATTTAATGAAATTGATAATTTTTTGTTCTTTAGCAATGTAATAAATAATACAAAGGGAGAATACCAAATAAAAATTTTAAAACATAGAAATTAGGTCTGTATTAAGAAGTAGGTAGTCATGTGTATTAGTCAGCCAAAGGGGTGCCTTTGCAATGTACCAATAATTGGTTGGTTTTTATAAAGGGTATTTTTTTGGGGTAGAAGCTTACAGTTACCAGGCCATGAAGCCTAAGTTTCTTCGCTCACCAAAGTCCATTGTCACGTGCTGGAACAAGACAGCTGCCAACGTTTGCCAGGCTTCAGGTTTTTGGGTTCCTCTCTTCCCAGGGCTGCGTTTCTCTCTGGGCTTAGTGCTTCCTCCACAAGGTCAGCTGTAGACTATCAGGTGAACGGCTCACTTCTCCCTCATGGGACATTCTCTCCAACATCAGAACTGCTTCTCAAAAATCTGCTTCTCAAATCTGCTGTGTCTTTTTCCTTGCCTTTTATCCTCAAGACCACACCCACTGAGGGGTGGGGCTCAATGCCCTACTGACATGGCCCAGTTAACGCCCTAATCATAACCTAATCATGCCCAGATTAACAGATCAGTTTACAAGCATGATTCAATTT
>PVKH010011236.1:0-17864 GCA_004027955.1 Chaetophractus vellerosus
TCGCGGGTGGCTGGCTGTGCTCGATTTGCAGGCGACCTGCCCTGCCCGTGGCGGCTTTTGCCTGTCCGTGGCAGCTTTTTGCCCTGCCCACGGCGGCTCCGGTCCGCCCATGGCGGCTTGCCATTCTCAAGGCGGTCTGCCCGCTAGGAGAGGTCCCCGGGAACTGAACCCAGGGCCTCCCATGTGGTTTCCCAGCGAGCTCTTTATCCACTGAGCTATCTAGCCGGGCCCTGTAGGGGAATTTTTATACTCTTAAAATGGAACATCTTCTTTCTGCCCCAATCTGCCTTAATTTCTCCTTGCATTATTTCAGCCTGACTCACCTGCTCTTATATTAAATCTGCTTTAAAATGATTAGTTGCAGAGGGGGAGAAAATTATCCTATTCTAAATACAAAATTCTCTTTGGTCTCAATGGAAATTTTTACTTATACCCATTATTTGCAATGAAGACAAAGGAAAAACAAGTATCTACTAGCTTCAACCACTACATGGCACCCTCATAATTAATTCTGAGTGATTTGTATAGCAACATTTTAATTTTGAATGTGTCATGGATTATTCCTTTGAAAATCACACTACTACCCTACATTTCTGCCGTGCTTTACAGTTTACATACATTATTGCCTTTGCTTCTCACAGCTATGGTAAAGAACAACCAATTATCTTTTCCCTTTGACAAAGAGAAAAACTGAGGTTCCTCTGAACTGTTATATGGTAGAGTCACTTTGGACTGCAATTTGTTTATTTATTTATTTATTTATTTTTATTATTACATATCCCCCCTTTCTGCTTGTTCTTGCTGTGTTCATTTTTGTGTTCTTCTGTGTCTGCTTTTCTCCCCCCGATGCGGCGACCCGCTGAGTCAGCTCACCGCGCGGTGGCCTTGCCTGCTCGTGGGCGGCTTTGCCCTGCCCACGGCAGCTTGCCTTCTCAAGGCGGTCTGCCCGCTCGAAGAGGCCCCGGGAATCGAAGCTGGGGCCTCCCATGTGGTAAACCGGCGCCCTACCAACTGGGCTACAGCCGGCCCCCTGGACTGCAATTTAAATGCTTTATCTTCCATTCTACACTGGGAAGGCAATTGTCTTGGAAAGACCACTAGATGATACTTTACAGAATGATTTATATAGATGATTTTTGGCATGCAGACTCTATTTGCAGAATACCCTGAATGGACAACTATGTTCAACATTTCATCAATAGTATCGTATAAAATAAAAAATCATACTTGGGTTTAATTTTTAATTCAAATACTAGTTGAGTAGCTTGGAGTAATTCACTAATCTACACCTCACATAGGTGTCACCAAAACTAAATGAAACCACAGATGAAAAGTGTTTAGCTTAGTAACTAATGGTGCAAGAAATATCTGTTCCCTTTCCTTCAATGCAAGCACTCCATCCTCCTACTATTCTCATCATCAAAATAAAATCATACCTTCACTGACAGTGCATTCATAATGATTACACCTAAACTTCTCTGGTAGAAAAGCTGAAGAGTGAGATAAAAGGAGCTGCTCTAAAAGGACTACATAAAAGTGTCTGCTTTATTTCTAAATTATTGTAACTTCTGTATTTTGTAGGAGGAAACATTCTGGATTAGCTACATTAGGTAACATACAAATATAAATTGACACCCTTTAAGAACAACCACATGAGTGTGAATGTGTTTGATACATATTATTGGTAGATGAATAGAAAAGGTTAGGAAGGACACTAAAGTACATGTGGGGGTGGAGGAATTAAGGTGGGGGCATTTGTTTTACTTTATATATTTCTACAGTATTTGTGAACAAATACTTCTTTTGTAATTGATCAGGTCAACAAAGCCTTTGAATCAATTTATACATTACACAATAATGTAAAAATATTTAAAAATTCAGGTTTATTAGGGAAAATATTCCATTACAAATTATGTCACTTTGTAAAAAAAAAAAAAAATCCTGCATTCTTTATGTTTGCTTGGTTTTTAAATTATAACTAATTCAAGAACAGACACACAGAAGAAAAATTTACAGTGAACATGAAGCCTTCAAGTGAAAATAAAAGTCAACATACCTGGAAATCTACAGCTCTTTTATTTGCCAGGTCAGCCTTGTTTCCTGATAAAGCTATTACAATGTTAGGACTTGCTTGCCTCTGAAGTTCTTTAACCCAGTTTTTGGCTCTTGCAAAGGACTCCTGTTAAAAAAAAACCAACTATTTGGCACGGGCCTCAAAATGGCTAGGGAGCGTCTTTTTGAGACAAAGTTCTAAAAGCTTGTCAAATGTGGCTCTGTGGGAAAGAAATTCTTAGGACTATTGCATTATTTGAGACACTTTCATCTTATTTTTAGAATAAGCCTTTTTAACTCATAAAAGCCTTTGTAGAAATTAAGCACATTTAACTATCAAAAATATAAAAGAGTTTTCAAAATCTTTATTCCAATCTGAATTCTGAAAACTAAAAATGAATATTCAAAGTTTCATTGTAGAACACATTTATGCTTACCTCATTTGTGATATCATATACAACTATGGCTGCTTGTGCTCCTCTGTAGTACATAGGTGCTAGGCTATGGTATCGTTCTTGACCAGCTGTATCCCATATTTCAAACTTTACTGTTGTGTCATCAAGACACACAGTTTGGGTTAGAAATGCAGCTGAAAGAAGAAAATGTCTGCAATAAGTTTATCATTTTCCCCCTCAAGTTTTAATATAGAAAACAACCAGGGGACTTAATAAACTGCATACCCACAGTTAATAGGGGTTTTAACTTCTTGCGAGACCTGTGCTTCAAAGCTAAGAGCAAATCACACCTAAGACCTTCATATTGAAACTACAGATTGAAAAAGATTCTTCTAAATTTTAAATAAGGTTGTTATAATATTAATTAAACTTAAAACCCATGTTTCAAAATTTTATATTTTAAGACATGTACATACATTGAAACTCTTGAAAACTCGGGGGAAAAAAGAAAAATCAGCATACTGATAACTACCATCTACACTGCTAACACGATACTTGGCTCCATTCTCCTGGTTTTTATTGGAATACTCTGCGGATTGAGTACCAGTATATTATCACTAAATTAATATTTGGTTATACTATTCTTTCAAAATATTATCATTTTAATTTTGAAATCATTACCTCAGCCTAGACTTGATATAGTAAATATAGATTTTCTTTCATTCCTTACCACAAGGATTTTTGCATTTTTAAATTTTTAATGGTAGGAACCTATCATTTAACAATATTTTTGCTTTTAAAATTAAAAGGCTACAGCCAAATTGTGCAAATAATTACTGTTGCACTTATTTTTTTAAATTTGCTTCATGAAGAATAGTACGAGGTAAAATGCCTATTATAATTCCCTTGGCTCTAGGAATAACTCCGGAAAAACAATGCATTGGGTACTTATGAAAAATGAAAAAACAATAAATCAACTTTAAAAGGAGAGGTCATAATCAAGTGAACTGATCTTTTAAGCATCCACTGTTAGAGCTAAGTTCTAAACGTAGTTAGCTGCCCTAACTACGTTTAGAAGGCTCTCCAGCTAAAAGGCCTCACAGCTGGGTTTAGCAGCATGCTGGCTGACAGCCTCGGCAGCGTGCGGTGCCCTGCCCTCCATCAACTTTGGTGGTCAGCCCTGCGGCCGTCCTGTCCTTCACCAAAAACTGGTATGCTTCTAACTTTGATTTTCAGCTCAAAGTGTCATATTCAACCCTTCTTCCAAATTGGTGTGGACTTAAGTTATAATATTTTCTAAAACTCTATCATATTATTCAAGAGAAGTATAATCCATTTCTTTAAAGTTTATCTGGTGATGCCAACCTTTCATAAGGGATTTACTAGTTAAATAATATCAAATGTGCTAAATAAGCCACGTCTAAATAGAGATTAATTTCTTTTATATTAGCTATCACTTCTATTTTTCACGATTTTTTTTAAGAAGGTACCGGGGATTGAACCCAGGACGACCTCGTATATGAAAAGCAGGCGTTCAACCACTGAGCTACACTAGCTCTGCATCATGATATATTTTTTTTCATATTTTTAAATGCACCATCTTCTTGCTGGTTTTAGTATCAGCAGCTAAAATCTTCTGAATTTTGCAAACCTTGTAATTGGAAATGTATGTCTGTATTTTGAACTAGATTCTTAAGAATAGCTCTGTGAATTCTCACAAGTGGTTTAGTCATATTTTAAATATTTTAATTCAGTTCAAATTTTTTACAATACAAAATTAGGAGAAATAATTTTGTAAAATCGTGTATTTATGGTAAGGTATACCCAGAAAACACTGCCACTTTTTCACTGTTGTGAAAAAACCAAAAAACATTTAAACACAAAGATTAAATCTCCAAAACAGTACTCCTTTTTCAGTAAGAAGGAAAAGAAGAAAGCAATGTCAGTTGTACAGGATCACAGAATAGAAACATTTCTCAAGGATTGAATGAGGGAAACTTGAAAAAATTTTGGATTAAAATTTGAATTCAGATTTCGTTTTCTCTTTTAAATATATCATGCCCATAAAGTACAATGGTAGCAAAAACAATCATTTTCATTTCCATAAATCAACAATAGGCTCAGAGAAATAACTTAAAGGAAATATAACCCGGTTCACAAACCAGCTAAAGATATCACAAAAGGTCACCAATCTTTACTTTCACAAAGAAAAATGCCAAATAAAATAAAGGTAAAGAAATTCCAACAAATACATTAAAGGAATTGCCTGTGAACAAGTAGGGATTTCTTGTAGAAATACAAAGCTATTACACCAATAGCTTAAGAAAGAAGGCTCATGTGTTGTTTAAATGAATTACAAAAGGGCATTTGATTCAATATCCATTTCTCATAAACACAGAGGATTCTTCCTTAAAATTTAACATGGGGCCCATCCTTAAGCTGAAGTAACCATCATGATTAACAGCAAAACTCTTAGGCATTCCTTCTAAATACAGGAACAAAACAAAAATGTCCACTATTACCATTATTATTTAGTATCATTTCAGATGTCTTTATAACAAATTACTGGAGAGAGACAATATATTATTTAGAAAGAGGCTAGACTGTCCTGAAAATCTAAAGGCTTCAGCTGAAATAAAACAGATGAGGTCTTTGAAATAGCTGGAAAAGACCTAAGTCACCGCCTTACAATACAATGACAATAACAGGGATTCTAATCTTACTGACAAAGAATGTAATCAGTTCACTTCCCAAGAGACCCTCCTTCGTTCCACCCTAGTTAGTAGCTCCTACCTCTGTGCTCTGAGAGGTCTCTGTGTAATAATACCTAAGAGAGCATATTTCATACTTTATCATGTTTAAATATATTTTTCTCCTAGACTGTGAGTTCCTTGAGAAATGACTATATTAGCTATTCATATCTAATATTAATCCCAATTCATATAGTAGGTATCCTAAAATGTTTGCTAAAAGAATGAAGTTCAAAAAAGATGTGAAACATTTCTGGGCTATTTTGGATAACACTTGACTAGAGAGACAATTCCCAAATGGAATAAATACATATTTCAAAAGGCCTCTACTCACGGTATTATATAACAAACACAATTTCAAACAAAATACTATCAAGATCTTTTTTTTTTTCAGGAAGTACCTGGCATTGAACTCAGGACCTCATACATGGGAAGCAGGCACTCACCCCCTGAGCTACATCTGCTCTCCAATGAGAGTTGTTTTTGATTTAAAGATCTTTTTGATTTGATTGCTTACTAACACTCTACTTGCACATGTATTGTTCGTGTGATAGGATAAACAGCATAATTTTGGGGCAGAAAAAAACAGTATTAAAGGCCTGGGGAAACAAGCCTTGTAACATATCAAAAACATTAAAGTATTTCAGATTGTATATTGTTTAAAAAAAAAAAAAACATATCAAAACAAAAGTGTTGCAATGCCAGAAGGACAGAACTATTACTGGAATAGTGTGACCTAGTATTATTATAATAAACCTTTGATGTACATGATATATATACCAAGACCTTTGTAACTTTCCAAAGTTCTCAAGTTTTCAAATATTACTACACTATTTAATTTCCCCCATAAATTCAGTGAAGTGTAACTAATATTTAAGTGACATCTTCAAACCCTTAAAACTTCTAAAATTTAGTACCAGTCATTTATAAAGTTATAAAAATAAATTCTACCACTCAAAATATAAATTACTACATCAATACTGTAGCAACATTAACCAACCACAAACTTACCTGAATCTGCAAAACCACTTTAATTTATCCAAAACGTCTATTTTCTGGCTAAGAACCATCACTTTCTTAGACCTCTTCATTTTCTCTTCACTTCCATCACCAGCACTAGCAGTTGGTTCTCTTTTCGGGCCCATATTTCACAAAGAAACAGCTTTTATCACTTCGAGAGTTACTGCGTACGCGACGACAAGCAGAGAAAAACAAAGCTGCGTTGAGATGCAGGTGCTGGCCTGTCTGATAGGCTCACTCTTTGAGTTACATGATCTCCTCCCATTTGCTAGTCTGGCGGCAAGCAAGCCACATTCCAGCCTCAGAAAAACTACAAATTACTGTATCATAGACCCTGGGGTCACTTGAGAATAGCTGAAGCTGTTAGTGTTAAATCTGCAAATACCAAAGGCCTATCATGTCTGAGACCTTAGTAAATAAGCAAGGAGCAGACAATGCAATACAGTGGACAAGGGAAGGACTATACAAATCAACTGCATTAAATCAAAGATTAGCAACTAAGAATAACCCTCCTACAACTAAAATGAATCTATATGGAATTAAACAGAAGAGAGAAAAATAGAAAAAGAATCAACATCACCAAACCCCCAATTTGATTTTTGGTAAGAAAGAATTACTTTTGTTAGCATCAACCAAAAACTCCTATGTAAGATTACCAGGTTTGATTAGATGAAAACTTGAGACTTCAGGTTTGCAAAACATTTATCACACACCCAAAACACAGGGGTGAATGTGTTGAGGAAAATTTCTATTGCAGATGATGAAGGATCAATATTTTTCATATGTAGAAAGCTAATATAAATTTTACCCAAAACTAAAAAGACTCAAGGACAAATGTGTAATTTACAAAAGGAGTTATAATAAAGAATAATAGTCAATAACACTAGTAATCAGCAAAATCATTATCATAGCAAAAATAGCTCATTTTTCCATATCCTAATTTAGCAAAATGAAAAAAGGGAGGGAGGCAAAAAATTATGCACTGCTGGTAGTACTGTACAACTCTTTTGGAAAGAATTTTGCAATGTGCAGCAAAGCCATGAAAATGCTGATACTTACTTAACCTGTAAGTCTCATGGAATCTCCAAAAAATGATGGTAGGAAGAGGGTGAAGGAGGAAGAGCCCTAGTGGCCTGATAAATATTAATTTGTAATTAAATTAAAAGTGGTTATAAAATGACCTATATAAAAAAATGACCTATGTAATTGTCAAAAAAAAGTATACACACACACACACACACATATAAACACACGCAAATAAAGTTTCTGGCAGGGACAGGACTCATCTATGTAAAAACATAGAAATAAAAAATAGGGAGCGGAAGTTGTTCAAACCATTCGGGACCTCCCTCCCACATGAGAGGCCCTGGGTTTGGTTCCCAGTGCCTCCTAAAAAGAAGACGCTCACACAACGAACACAGAAACACAGAGAGCTGACAGCAAGTGCAAAAAACAAAGGGGGAGGAGGGAGAGAAATAAAATAAAATAATCTAAAAAAAAAAAAAAAAAAGAGAGAGAAAATATTTACAGCAGTGTCCCCACAGTAGGATCACAACTGAATGTTCTCTCTTCCATAAAACTTTAAGAAGGTGTGGATTTGGGGTCCTGTTAAAGTGAAAGGTAAGGATATAGTGACTCGAGGGTTAAGGGCCATGTTCAAGATTTCAGAAGTATTTCAGGGGCTTGTATTCATAAAATGCAAGTTAGAATTGTTTACAAATGATGTGTAGGGGGAAGTATAGGTTTTTAAAACCAAAGATCTGGATCAACAGCCATCAAGATGAATAAGTAATCAGGAAGAAGGTTGGCAAGATTTGGACCAAACAGTATCAGAACCAGGTACCAAAGTCATTAGGGAAGGCAGAAATTGGTTTGCTGGGAAAATGAGTACCAAGAGCAGTGATATAAGACAAATGAGCACTTCATGTACAGAGACGAACATATGGATGACCTAATTGACAAGAAAAATAAAATCTGAGGTCATTCTCATCTCTCAATACTGTATGTGTTGTATAAGGGAAAATACCCAGTGAATTATGGGAAGAAAGAATATCATGTATTCAGGGAAGAGTCACATTTCAATTAATGCAAGGAGGAAGAAAGAATGTAGGGCAGAGATGAAAAGCATACATACTGTGACTGAACCCAAACAGAAAATACTCCAGAAGCCTAGAACAAGGTCAAAAATGACTATGTGAAGCATATAATATATAAAGATGGTGATCTTCCCAAAGTAAATCCATTTTAAAAGATTATCTAAAAATACTAATTATATAGAACTCATTCTTAAAAATCTATGATTAACACTTAAAGGTAACTGTTGCCAAATAAACTACAATCTTGGAAAATACTGATACATAGAAGAGTTGTATGATGTCAAGAAAATAAGAGGCAAAGAATTAGAATTAATTGGTATTCCTCCTAACATTCAGGCTGACAGTCCCAGCTGAAGACCTAAACAACAACCAGGATCAACCGCCAGGTATCTTGCAACAACTCTAGCCCCACCACTGACTGAAACTGCATGAGCTCCAGAATGAGAACCACAAAGCTAAGCCCACTTAATCCCCAAAACCATGAGAAAGAATAAAATGATCATGTTTCTCAGCAACAGATCACTGGAATAGTATCAATGTAAGGTATATTGTAGTAGGGCTGGTATGTTTCAAAGTAAAAAGGGGCACTTTCAGGAAGATGGCAGACTAGAAAGACATGGGAGTCTCTTCTCTCCCAGAAAAATAGCTAGAGGACAGGCAGAAATAGCCTGGAAAAAAATCATCTAGCATTTAGGACACTAGGGGAAGGCTGGACACCACCCAGAAGAGAGAGGGGCAAAGGAAAAGTATTGTGACTACAAACTGTGACTTAAAATTTTAAGTTGCAGCTGCAACTGTCAGCACCCTCCTCCACCTACAGACACTTTCTCATGCCTCTGGTCCAGCAACTACAAAGAGGGCCCCAGCGATCCACCTCTCCAGGAAAAGGGAGAGAGACACACACAGCCTAAGACTGACTCAGCTTTTCAACCACAAATTTGGTCTGCAAGTCCCACAAGCCCTTCCAGGCCATGTGGGGGGCACCATTGTTTTCCTCAGAAGCCAACAAGGGACTAAAGAGATCTGCCCCTCTAAATCTCCCTCTCTACTGACCAGGACTGGTTGTTGAAGACACAGAAGGGAGTGGAATTATTCCCTACCCAGGAAAAGGGAGGGGGCTGCCAGCAAAGGTTGGAGAACTACCTCTGAGAAAGTTTGAATTATGAGGCTCTTAGCCTCCAGGAAGGATCCTCTATCATATTATTCTGGTCCCTGTTGCAGCAAACACAATCAAGTCAGGCTTTGAAATGAGATGGCTGCCAAAGAGTGCAATCTTCTGGTGGAACAAGGAAGTGCACGAGAAAATTAAAAGTAAGTGAAAGGTTCATGTATGAATGATACACTTCAATAAAAAATATATATAAATAAAAAAAAGTAAGAGAGGCTTTTTCCGGCCTGTACAACCTCCCTCCCCAAGATCCTTGGAAGCAGGCCTGCAACCCAATACTGGGCCCAGGGCCCAGATTTCAGCAACTAACAGGGACAACCCTAAAGACCCCCATCAGGTTAACCAGGAATCAAAGAACAGCAGTAACACACAGCCTCCTGCCACTAAGATAGTATGAGAGAAAGAGAAATTGAGCATCTGAGTAAACTCACCATCCTAATCAGATGCCTAGACATCAGAAAAAAAAATTACAAGCCATACCAACAAAATGGAAGAAATGGCCCAAGAAAAGGAATGTATCAATGCCCCAGAAGAGATGCAGGATTTGAGACAATTCATCAAGATTCATTCAAATTTCCAAAATCAAATTAATGAGTTGAAAGACAATAGACAATATGGCTAAAGAGATACAGGACATCAGAGAGACACAGAAACAGCTCTCTCTGCCTAGAGGGGCCCACAACAAATCTTGGTGTGTATTTCTGTCTTTCTCTACTATTTTTCAGCAAGCTCTGTTTTTTCCCCCATTTCCCAAATAAATTCTTTTTACTGGCCTAACTAAACTGGCATGTTCACAAATTCTTTCATGCATCACAGCCAAGAACGTAGAGGAATCCAATGTTTCCCCGCCTTCATTTGGTGAGCCAGCCAGGAGAAAAATAAGTAAGTCATGCTCCCTGACCGCTGCCGGAAACTGGATAATGGGTGGCTCTTAAATTGGGACAACCTGCCTAGTCTAATCTTCCTGCTACATCATGCGACCACAATGTGGTCAAGAGTGGGCTCTGTATGGGACCCTTAATTCCAGTTAAACCTGTGTAAGAGAGGAGAAGACAAATGGATATGAGCCAGGGACCACATGGTCATGTCTCCTTAAAACAGGATTTCTTAACAAGGGATCTGTGGAACAAAAAAAGGATAACCCCTGCCTTAAAGGGATGAGGAAATGTACTCCATTTACTAAACCTCTCCCCTGTAGAATAAGGAACCTCCTCATGTGCCAGTTGGGCACCAGCCTACCACGGGGGGGGGGGGGACGACGACGACACGGACCCCAGATTTGGGTCCCGGTGGCTCCTAAAGAAGATGAGCAGACACCACAGCTGCCGCAACAACCTAGACACCTGCACCTACCGCAACGAGCTGGACGCCACACCCCACATAATGAGCAAATGCCACAAGTCAGCAGACGCTACAGCCTGTGGGGAACAGATATGGCTCAGGCCACTGGGAATTTGCCTCCCATGTGGGAAGTTCCAGGTTGGGTTACTGGTGCCTCCTGGAAAAGGCAACCAAACAATGAGCAGGCAGACAAGAGAACCAACCGGGGGGGGTGGGGGGCGGTAAAAATAAAGATATAAATAAAGTAAATAAATATATCTTAAAAAAAAAAAGACAGAGCACAAAGAAGAATTTGACAATCTGAATGCAAAGTAACAGAGCTCATGGTATTGAAAAACATGATAGGTGAGATTAAAATACCACATTAGAGGCATATAACAGCAGACTCAAAAAGCAGAAGAAAGGCTAAAAGATACAGAATGCAGAACAGCTGAAATAGGTGAGAGAAAAGATTGGAAAAAATTGAGCAGCAGCTCAGGGAGTTGAATGGTAACTTGAAACTTAACAACATACATGTCATGGGAGTTTGAGAAGAAGAAAAGGGAAAGGGGGCAGAAAGAGTATTTGAAGAAATAATGGCTAAAAATGTCCCAACTCTCATGAAAGAAATGAACTTACATGTCCAAAAAGCACAGCATGCCCCAATCAGAATAAATGCTAATACCTACTCCAAGACACATACTACTCAGAATGTTAAATGTCAAAGATAAAAAGAAAATTCTCAGAGCAGCAAGGGAGAAGGAAACCATCACATACAAGGACTTAGTGTGGATTTCTCATCAGAAATCATGGAGGCCAGAAGACAGTGGCATGATAAAATTAGGATAATGAAAGAGAAAAACTGCCAGCCAAGAATTCTTCTTTTAAAAATTTTTATTATATATCCCCCCCTTTCTGCTCACTCCTGCTGTGTTCACTTTTGTGTTCTTCTGTGTCTGCCCGTCTCCCCCCGCCCCGGCGACCCGCCGAGTCAGCTCACCGCGCAGCAGCCTGCCTGCTCACGGCGGCTTGCCCTGCCCGCGGTGGCTTGCCTTCTCGAGGCAGTCTGCCTGCTCGAGGAGGCCCCGGGTTCGGTTCCCATGTGGTAAACCGGAGCCCTACCAATTGAGCTACAGCCGGTTCCCCTAAGAATTCTTTATCCAGCAAAATTGTCCTTCAAATATGAGGGTGAGTTTAAAACATTCACAAACAGAAACTAAGAGAGTTCATAAAAAAGAAGCCACCACTGCAGAAAATATTAAAGGGAGCATGTGGAACCTTTAATCTAGAGGTTATTTAAATTTGTGTCATAAAATAGCCACGGAATTAAAAAAAAATTAATTGAATTTGTTACCGTTTTATTGATGTTGAATTTATATCCCATGAATTTTTTTGTAAGTGTACAATTCAATGGTTTTCAGTAAATGTATAGTTTACCACCATCACCACAGTGCAGTTTTAGAGTATTTCCATCACCTGTTAAAATTCCCATGAACCGGGGCCGGCTGTATAGCCCAGTTGGTAGGGCGTCGGTTTACCACATGGGAGGCCCCAGGTTCAGTCCTCAGGCCTCCTCAAACAGGCGGACCGCCTCGAGAAGGCAAGCCAATGTGGGTGGGGCAAGCTGCCGCAAGCAAAGGCAAACCCCCGCGGGCGGGAAAAAAGGCAAGCCCTCGCGAGCAAGGGTGAGCCCCCACAAGCAGGCGGGCAGCGGCACCAGTGAGCTGACTCGGCAGGTCGCCCCAGCAGGGGGAGACAAGCAGACACAGAGGAATGCAAAGAAAAATGAACACAGCAAGAACAAGCAAAAGGGGGGGGATGTATAAAAAAAAATGGTAGAAGTAAACAATGCATTTAAAGTAATATCATTGAATGTGAATGGATTAAACTCCCCGATCAAAAGATATAGGCTGACAGAATGTATTAAAAAACATGAGCCATCCATATGCTGCTTACCGGAGACTCACCTTAGACTCAAGGATACAAACCGGCTATAAGTGAAAGGTTGGAAAAAGATACTCCACACAAAGAGTAACCAGAAAAGAGCAGGAGTAGCTATGCAAATATCAGACAAAACAGACTTTAAGTACAAAAATGTTATAAGAGATACAGAAGGCCATTATATATTGATAAAAGGGACAATCCACCAGGAAGAAATAACAAGTCATAAATATTTACGCACCTAACCAGGGTGCCTCAAAATACACGAGGCAAACTCTGGCAAAATTGAAGGGAGAAACAGATATCTCTACAATAATCTTTAGAGACGCCAATACACCACTCACATCATTAGACAGAATTAGACAGAAGATCAACAAGGAAACAGAGGACTTGAAAAGACCTATTAGACATACACAGAACGCTTCTCCTAAACTCTGCGGGTTATTAATTTTTTTTCAAGTGCTCATGGATCTTTCTATAGGATAGACCACATGTTAAGTCACAAAGCAGCTCTCAATAAATATAAAAAGACTGAAATTATACAAAGAACAATCATAATTTAATGAAACTGTAAATTAATAATGGATGGGAAAGAGGTAAATTCACAAATGTATGGAGGCCAAACAACACACTCCTAAATAATCAGTGGGTCAAAGAAGAAACTGTAAGTGAAATAAGTAAATATTTTGAAACGAAGGAAAACAAGAACATAACTTATCAAAACTTATGGGATACAGCAAAGGCAGTGCTGAGAGAGAAAGTTATAGCCCTAAACACCTATGTTAAAAAAGAAGAAATAAACAGAAACAAACAAAAAAGCAGAAAAGAAGAAATAAAAAACAAAAAGAAATAGCTAAAATCAAAGATCTGAGGGAAACAGATGTGGCTCAAGCGATTGGGCTCCTGCCTACCATATAGGAGGTCCAGGGTTCGATTCCTGGGGCCTCCTGGCCAGGGAGCTCAGGTGGGCGCAAGAGATTGAGCGCCTCTCCCCCACTGCAGAAGGTCCCTGGTGCCGCCTAAAGAGAAGACAAGGAGACACAGAAGAACACACAGAGAGCAGACAGCAAGCTCAAGAATCAACAAGGGTGGGGGGAGAAATAAATTAAAAAAAAAAAAAATCTAACCAAACTATAGAAACTAGAAAATAAACAGCAAACCATTCCCAAAGCAAGCATAAGGAAAGAAATAATAAAAATCAGAGCAGAAATAAATGAAGTTTAGAACAAAACACAATAGAGAAAACCAAGAAAACCAAATGCTAGTTCTTTGAGATCAATAAAATTGACAAACACTTAGCTAGACTAACAAAGAGAAAAAGAAAGATGCAAATAAAATCAGAAACGAAACGGGGGAAGTTACAACTGACCCCACAGAAATAAAAAGGACCATAAAAGGATAGTATGAGAAACTGTATGCCAAAAACTAGGCAACCTAGATGAAAGGGAGATTCCTAGAAATGCACAATGAACAGAGTTGTAAAAATTATCAAGAAAAAACTTGCAAATAGAATCCAACAGCACATCAAAAGACTTATATACCAAGACCAAGTAGGATTTATTCCTGGTATGCAAGGCTGGTTCAACATAAGAAAATCAATTAATGTAATACACCACATTAACGAATTGAAGGAAAAAAACCACATGATCGCCTCTATCGATGCAGAAAAATAATCTACAAAATCCAGAACACTTTCTTGGTAAGAATACTTAGAGAGGAATAGAAGGAAAATTCCTCAATATGATAAAAGGCATATATATGAAAAAGCCACAGACAACACTGTGCTCAATGGTGAGAGACTGAAAGCTTTCCTGCTAAGATAAGGAACATGGCAAGGATGACCACTGTCACCACTGCTATTCAACATTACTCTAAGCTGGAAGTTCCAGCTAGAGCCATTAGATAGGGAGGAAAAGGCATCAAGATAGGAAAAGAAGTAAAACTCTCACTACTTGCAATGACATGATCCTATATCTAGAAAATTCTGAAATGCCTATGACAAAACTACCCGAGCTAACAAATGAGTTCAGCAAAGTAGCAGGATACAAGATCAACACATAAGTATCGATAATTTTTCTGTACACTAGTACAGAACAATCTGAGGAAATCAGGGAAAAAATTCCATTTACAATAGCAAGAAAAATACTCAAATATCTAGGAATCAATTTAACCAAAGAAGTACAGGACATATATAAAATTAAAAAACAACGCTAAAAGAAATCAATGAAGATATAAACAAATGGAAACACATTACATGTTCATGGATTGTAGACTAAATATTGTGTAGATGTTAATCCTACGCAAACGATTTATAGAAGCAATGCAATACCAACCTAAATTTCAACAGCCTACTTTACAGAAATAGAAAAGGCAATTACCAAATTCCTTTGGAAGGGAAAGTGAACCCAAACAGCTAAAAACATTAAAAAAAAAAAAAAAAAAAAAGGGTGACAAGGGAGGAATTTCCCTGCCTGAATTTGAAACATATTATAAAGTTACTGTGATCAAAACAGCATGGTACTGGCATAAAGATAGACACATCGATCAGTGGAAAAGAACTGAGAGTCCAGAAATAAACCCTCACCTCTACGACCAACTGGCTTTTTAAAAAAGATTTACTCCCACCCTCCCCCCCCACCTCCTCGTTTTGCGCTTGCGGTCTGCTCTCTGTGTGTTTTTCTCTGCTTGTCTTCTCTTTAGGCGGCATCGGAGACCGATCCTAGGGCCTTCTGGAGTGGGAGAGAGGCACTCAATCTCTTGCGCCACTATAGCTCCCTGGTCTGCTGAGTCCCTTACTGTCTCTCCCTCCGTGTCTCTTTTAGTTGCGTCATCTTGCTGCGCTAGCTCTCTGCACCAGCCAGCACTCCTGCGTGGGCCAGCTCTCCACTTGGGCCAGCCTGCCATTCACTAGGAGGCCCTGGGAATTGAACTCTGGACCCCCTATATGGTAGATGGGAGCTCAATTGCTTGAGCCACATCCATTTCCCTCAACTGGTTTTTGACAAACCTACCAAGTTCATGTTGATGGGATAAAACAGTCTCTCCAACAAATGGTGCTGGGAGAACTGGATATCCATAACCAAAAGAAAGAGGACCCCTATCTCATTCCCTATACAAGAATCAACTCAAAATGGATCAAAGGCCTAAATATAAAAGCCAGAACCATAAAACTACTAGAAGAAAACGTAGGGAAACATCTTAAAAGACCTTGCAGTAGGTGGTGGTTTCTTGGACATTACACCCAAAGCACATGCAACAAAAGAAAAGAATAGATACAAGGGACCTCCTCAAAATTAAACACTTTTGCATCTCACAGGACTTTGTCAAAATGGTGAAAAGGCAGCCAATTCAACGAGAGAAAATATATGCAAATCACATGTCTGATAAAGGTTTAATATCCATGATATAAAGAGATGCTACAACTCAATGATAAAAAGACAAACGACATGATTAAGAAATGGGCAAAAGACTTGAATTGATTTTTATCCAAAGAAATACAAATGGCAAAAAAAAAAAACCATGAAAAAATATTCAACATCACTAGTGATTAAGGAAACGCATACAAAAACTACAATGATATTATTTTACACCTATCAGAATGGCGACTATTAAAAAGATAGAAATCTACAAGTGTTGGAGGGATGTGGAGCAACAGGAACCCTTATTCACTGTTGGTGGGAATGTAGAATGGTACAGCCACTGTGAAGGGCTGTTTGGCAGTTCCTAAAGAAGTTGAATATAGATTTGCCATGTGACCTGGCAATACAACTACTGGGTATATACCCAGAAGAACTGAGAGCAGTGACATGAACAGATATATCTGCCCACTGATGTTCAGAGGCGTTATTCACAATTGTCAAAAGTTGGAAACAACCCAGGTGTCCATCAACTGATCAATGGATCAACAAACTGATGGAGTACTATGTAGCTGTTAAGAAATGAAGTCATCAAACATAGGACAACATGGATGAACCTGGAAGGCATTATGTTGAGTGAAGCAAGCTAGACACAAGAGGACAAATACTCTGTGACTGCGCTACTATGCACTAAACATATTGTGTAATTTCATCGGGTTAATAACTTGAGTATGGGTCACTAAAAAATAGAATGAGTTTAAAGAATGGAAAGTTGAGGGTTAACTTGTACAGAACTGGTAACAAGGATGAGGGTTAATCTTTGGAAATGAATAGAAAAGGTGAAAGCACAACATAATGTCTGTAACTAGCAGTACTGTTATGTGTGTTTAACAATAGTTTAAAGGGAAAATCTACAGTCATGTATATTACTAAAAGGAAAGCTAAAAAATGGAATATGGGAACGTATAGCATAATAATACTGCATGTGAAATATGAATATGGATAAAAGTGCCTTCTTTGAAGGTAAACAAATGTATGTTAATAGTACAAGACGTTAATATCAGAGAAAAAAAACACATTATGCTAAGTGAAAGAAACCAGATACAAAGTACTACATATTGTATGATTCCTTTCATATAAAATGTAAATATAAATCAATTTGTAAAGATGAATTTAGATTAGTGGTTATGTAAGGCTGGGAAGGATAGAGGGATTGAGATGTGACTGCTAACAGGTATAGGGTTTTTCTTTTTTGAGTAATGAAATTGTTCTAAAATCTTTTGCTGTGATGAATGCACAACATTCTGATCAAACTAAAAGTCACTGAGGATAGAATTTGGATAGATTGTATGGTATGTGACTATATCTCAATAAAACTGCTTAATAATAATAAAAAAAGAAATTATATAAAAAGGGGGAGAGGACAATATATAAATTTTAGTTAACAGTAACTCTGCAAGAATATACAACAAAGTGATAAATAACAAAAGCCTCAGGGGGCCAGCTGTAGCCCAGTGGATAGGGCACCAGTACACCACATGGGAGGCCCTGGGGTCGGTTCCCGGGGACCTCTCCGAGCCGGCAGACCGCCTGAGAAGGCAAGCCGCTGTGGGCAGGGCAAAGCCGCCGTGGACAGGGCAAAAAGCCACCAAGGGCAGGGCGAGCCGCCGGCGAATGGAGCAAAGCCGCCCACAAGCGGGGCAAGCCGCCTGCGCAGTGAGCTGACTCGGCACGTCGCCGCAGCGGGGGGAGACAAAGCAGACATA
>PVKH010011237.1:0-17855 GCA_004027955.1 Chaetophractus vellerosus
ATATTCTAAAGAATTAGATAAACATATGTCTATAGATACCTAAGGCCAAGTATTAAACTAACTCTCCCATTTCCTTGAGTGCCTACAAATGCAGTTCACTTCCAAAGACTGCTTTCCTAAAATATAGGTTCCAAATAAAGGCCTTAAAAATGCCAAAAACCACCCGAGGTCCTAAAATAAAAGAGTAAATTGAACCGTGATAAAAAGACAAAGAAAAGCAGCCTAAACAGCTAAAAAATTGAGAGTCAACATTCGATCCAAGGCCAGAAAGTGTTCTAACTAGATATTTAAAAACCAACACTTTCTATCAGAGGCGTTATGCCACACTGAGGGATGTGTATGTGGGGGGTTGTGGGAGGGCTGGGGGTGTGGCATATGGGTACTCCTGGAATCTCTGTGTAACATTTATGTAATCAATGTATCCTAAAAATATATATAGATATATAAAAAATAAATAAATAATTTAAAAAAACAAAACAACAACAACAAAAAAACCAACACTTGGACTTGTACTTCCAGTTGTGAAGAAGACTGTGTGTTTTTCTTTTCTTCTCTTAATTCTTTCAAATACATATGACAGTTTAAAACAAAAAGTATAATACTGTATTGTGGGATTTATAATGTATATAAGTATAATATAAATGACAACAATAGAACAAATGATTGGGGGGTGGAACTAAAAGCTGTTACAAGATTTCTTATATTTTACATTAAATAATCTGAGTAAACTATGATCAGTTGAAAGATGGACACTGTAATTCCTAGAGCAAGAATATGGTAAGAGATAACAGCAAAAAAAAAACAAAGAGTTCAACACGATCCCTATTCCAATTAAAATTCCAGCAGGCTGGCAAATGGGGAGCAGAAATGGCAATGAAGAGAAGTGCAGGAGAGGTTTCGGACTCCAGTGGCCAGATGGTGAAATCCGACCAAGAGCAGATCCTCAACAGCCACAGCTTTGCCAAAGAGAAAAAGGGGGATAAACCCAGCACCACTGTCCATGCCAACTGCACCATGCCACTCAACTTGCACCGCCTCGGTGGCTGCAGCAGCAAAAATTCTAGAGTCTCCCTTAATTGCTGAAGTAACCTGGGTCCAGGGCCTCAGTGGTGCTCCTGATGTCCCTCACACACCCCTGAATATTCCAGGCAGGAAAGGGAATAGTCAGAGGAATCACAATCTTTCAGTTAATTTACTTTACTCTGATCATCAGTTGAATGTAACAGAGGAACAAATGTCTCATAACATGACAAGAATTCTTAAAGTCCAGTCCAGGCTCACAGATCCCAAACACATTATCTGGAGAGTGGTGCTGAGCAGCAACAACTCTACATCAAGACATGAGGCAGGGCTCTGCCTAAAGTGAACAAAGACAGTTTTGTAGTTCTCCTCAAGTTTACCAAGGAGCAGCTCCACCTTGATCATATTTTTATTTGCTTCCACAAGAACTGAGATGACAAAACTGCCCTGCTCTGCATGTTCTGCTTTTTGGATTCTAAGTGAGACAGGGCATCCCCTTGTTCCCAGAAGACCTAATGCTTGCTTCATGGCCTACATGTTTGAGAGAGACTCCTCAGCAGAAGAGGAGAGGCAACAACACACACATCCTTAGAGCTTTGCTACTACCTGCAAAGGAGTCTGGAGATGGTACCTCTGATGGCCTCCATTTAAGTGTTGTACTTTGTGGGAGATGTTGTGACCAACAGATACACTGATGGGATGTTGACACACCAGACTCATTCATCTCTTCTGTGCTATTGTAATAGTGCAAATAAATGCTGGCTCCAAAAGAAAAAAATTCCAGCAGGCCATTTTTGAAGAAAGTGATACACTGAGTCTAAAATGTATATGGGAATTTAAAGAATCTCGAATAATCAAAGCAATCATGAAAAAGAAACACAAAGTTGAAAGACTTAACACCATCTGATTTCAAAATTTATCATAAAGCTATGAAATCAAGGGAGTGGTGTTGGCATAAGGATAGACAAATAGATCAACGGAAGAGAATAGACCCATACATATAGTCTACTCATTTTCAAAAATGGTGCCATATACAAAATTAATCTGAGGTGGATCACAATCCTAAACATAAAGGCCAGAAACTGTAAAGCATTTAGGAGAAAATATCTAGAGATATGAGAGAGAATATGAAAGAATATCTTCACAATTTTGGGGCAGGAAAAGATTTCTTAGGATATTTTATCAAGATTAAAAACATCTCTCATTAAAAGAAATTCTTAACAACAACAACATATATATACATATATATATTTTTTTACTGAGAGGTCCTGGGGATTGAACCCAGGTCCCTCCCTATGGGAGATGGACACCCAACCATTTTAACCACATCTGCCCCCCAACAAAAAAATATTTTAAAAAAAGACATTCTTAAGGGCAATGGATGTAGCTCAAGTGCTTGAGCACCTGCTTCCCAAGTATGAGGTCCTGGGTTCGATCCCTGGTACCCTAAAAACAAACAAACGAAAAAAACTAACTCTCATTGGGGAGTGGATGTAACTCAGTGGTTGAGTGCCTGCTTCCCATTTACAAGGTCCTGGGTTCAATTCCCAGTACCTCCTTAAAAAAAAGACATTCTTAAGAAAATAGACAAGTCACAGACTAGGAGAAAATATATACAACTTATATGTAACAAATAACTTGTATCCACAATATAGAAAGAACTCCCACAATTCAATATTTTTTTTTTAATTTAATGAGTGAAAGATTATAAGACTCTTCACAAAGCAAGACAGATGAATGGGCAATGAACACATGAAAAGTGTTCAACGCTATTAGTTTTCAAGGAAATGCAAATTAATATGACAAAGAAGTACCACTAATATACACTAGAATGTAAAACATAAAAAAGATTGGCAACGCCAAATGTTATAGAAGGCATAGTACAAGGTGAACTCTCATAGATTGCTGGTGGGATTTTAAAATAGTATAACCCCTTTGAAAAAAGGTTTAGCAGTTTCCTGAAGTTAAACATACACTTACTCAAAGACCCACCAATCCCTTTCCTAGGCCCAAGAGAAATAAAAATATACATCCACAAAAACACTTGCACAAAAATGTTCAAAATAGCTCTACTCATATATAGCACCAAGCAAGAAACAATTCAAATGTCCATAAATAGGAGGATGGATAAATCCTCACACAATGGAATATTACTCAACAATAAAGAAAAACACTAATACACATAACAGCACAGAAGAAACTCACATTATGTTGACCAAATGAAGCCAGGTACAAAAAAGTACATTTTACAATTCTATTTTATAAAGTTTCAGAACAGGCAAAATTAACCTGAAACACATCAGAAAAGTAGCCGAGTAGGGGAGGTGGGTTATCATCTGATTGGGAAGGGACACTGAGGAAACTTTCTGAAGTGATAAAAAAAATTCTGTATCTTGACAAGGGTATGGATTATATAGGTTTACAGATTTCTCAAAACTCATGAATTATACACTTAAGGTTTATGCTTTCACTGTATGTAAATTATTTTTAAATTCTACCTAAAAAACCCACCCACCTCCAAGCAAATATTGAATTCTAGTTATATAGGGTAACCTTTCACAATAACAGCATTTCTGAAACTACTTTCTGTATATTATAGACTTGAAAAAAGTAAATATATTGAGGATAATGGGAGACAGGACTGTTACTACTGGAATAGGCAGTTACAAATATAGAAAGGATGAAGAGTAATGTGATAGAATTGTAGATATAGGTATAAGCTCATGGTAGTTAATACATATATATAATACACATATGTATATTTCCTAGCTCTAACAACTGTGAGAGCCTAGAAGCAATGACACATTAGAAACAATAAGCACAGATGCTCAAGTTCAGATCTTGGTTTCCAAATACCATTCCCTACTATAAGGAATCAGGACTAGTTAGAGGAAAGGCTTATTCCAGGCCTGGAGGTGGGAAAAAATGTAAGATGAGCCTGCAACAGCTCTTTGCACCAAGAAGTAAGAAAATGCTGGAAGAATTATGCAGACATATCAAAAGGACATAGCCAATTTGAAAAGGTTCCTACTGGCCCACTTTGGGCAAACTGAGCCCCAAAATAAATAATGAAAATATTGGATTGTAACTTACTAAGTAATACAAGAATCCATGGGTCCATACTGATATAAATGAATGAATAAATAAATAGAGGAGAAGGGAAATCTTCCTCACAGCAGACAGGATGTTGGACAAGAAGATAAATAGCTATAAAGGATATTAATAGGAAAATTGACAATTTGAATATGGACTCTACATTAGGTAATAATACTGTATCAACATTAAATGTCCTTATTTTGATATACTGTGGATAAACAGAGAATGTCCTATTCTTAGTAAATACAAACCAACCTATTTTGTGAAAGGGAATAAAATGTTTCCGACTCTCAAATGAGTGAGAAATAAACTGCATATTTATAACTATACAAAATAAAGAAAATGGGGCAAAATGTTAAAAACTAGTGAAACTACACTAATGTTCTTAGCAGCATTATTTACAATAGATAAAAGGTGAAAACAACCCAAGTCTCCATCAACAGATGAACAGATAAACAAATGTGATATATCCATACAATGGAATATTCAGTCATAAAAAGGTATGAAGTTCTGATATGTGCTACAACATGAATGAATCTTGAAAACATTATGCTTAGTGAAATACACCAGACACAAAAGGACATAAACTGTATGATTCCAAACACATGAAATATCTAGAATAAGCAAATCCACAGACAGAAAGTAGTTTTGAGGTTACCACGGGTTGAAAGGAGGGAGAAAAGGGAGTTATTGCTTAAAGGGCAGAGTCTTTCTGTTTTAGGTGTCGAAGAAGTTCTGGTAACAGATGGTTGATGGGAGCACAACATTGTAAAGTGTTTAATGCCAATGAATTGTATACTTAAAAATGGTTAAAATGGCTAATTTTATGTTATATATATTATAATTTTTAATATTGATGAAAATTAGGTAAAGGGCATAAAGGATTTCCTTTACAATATTCCTGTAAGTATGAAATTATAATAAAAGGCTACCAAAAAACAAACAACAACAAAAAAAAACACTAACACCAGACTGGTTTAATCTATTTAACTATTTCAACAAGGAAAAAAACATTTTCTTTCTTTAGCTTACAAGAATATTAGAGCTGGATCACATTAGTCTAACTTCCTGATTTTAGAAATGAACAAAAGCTATCCAGAAAAGCCAGGCCCCTCAGATAAGTAGGTAGTGGTGGAGTCAGGTTCAAACCATATCTTTGTTGTCTCCCACTTTAATACTTTATAGCTTTTGAAGTATTTTTAGCTTTGATAGTACCTAATGGAAACCAGTCAAAATTATCTATTATAGATAGTATTTTACTAGGAAAAAAAAACAATTACAATTAAGAGTATTACTAGAATCAAGATTCTGACACTTAAAGACTATATAATCTGGGGTAGGCAATATACTGATTAAACTACAGAGTATTTTTTTCTAGAAAAACATATCCTGCATTGTAATCATTGCGATAATAAACCAATCTGGATTTGACACTCAGAGCCTACAGAGGGCAGTGAGATAGCACACTCTATTATTAGTCTTGGCTGCAGACAAGGTATGCTATCTATTCAGGGGAAAAAAAAACAAAACAAAAACCTGACCCTACTAGATGAAAGCAAAACTGATGTGTGTCAAACTAAGTTGTGTCCCATACAGACACATCATAAAAGGAAGGAATCAGAAGTTAAAGGGTACAAAAACTTCAAAACAACTCTCTAAGGGTAAAAAGGCTGACCCATCTTTTCTTTTGATTATAGAAAAAAAGGTTAATATATTACTAATGTACTTTAACAGGGCGAAGGTTCACCCTATTACTTTCCTTTACCAGTGAAAGGAAATTAACTAAGTTAAAGGATAACAAAATGTAAAAATTGTTTAGTCTTAGTTTCATGTCCCACAGGAATACATATATGGTAAGCCTTCAACAAATGCTCAGTGAATTGCTGGAGTGCTTCAAACAGTTTTTAAAAGATTTACTTAAAAGACAACACTAGAAAATACAGCTCTTCTTTGTAGCCTGACTAGGAAAAAAGAGTCACAATCTGCATTTAAATCAGAACGAATTAACTCTTTACATAGTTGCATATTTTCCATATTTCCACTTTGGAAATTAAATTTTCTATTCTGACAAAAAGCTTGATCGTGTGGAATAGTATTAATTAACTCTCCGGTCTTTCCTCTGAAGAGCTCCACAATTTTAACTTTTCTAATTTTAATTACTACTTTTTAAGACTTCACCCCAATTGTATACCTCACTACAAAGAGACATTTCAAAGAATTTACTGCCTATTTCAATATTTATGAGAGAAATGCCCAAGAGAAAAAGGAAAGGAGCAGAATGAGTAATGACTGAGGATAAATCCTCATAATTAAGACAAGAAAAAAGAAACATTTGAAACAAAAAATTACCTGCAACTGAAAGAATCAACCACTGTAGTTCAGAAAGGAGAGCATATACATGCAGCTAAAATAAAGTGGACACAAGAGAGAAAGAGCAAACAAACATATGGGACACTTTAAGGACATGATCAAAAAACAAAGAAAACCAAGTAAACAACAAAAACAAAAAAATCCCAAGACTCACAAAGTTAAGAATGAATGGAATGTATATCTACTTTTAATGTTCTGTTTTGTTATTTTAAAGAGGATTACGAAAAAGTGACAATAAGATTCCTGAAATACACTAGACTGGAAACATCAGGAAAGGCTGGGAGAAACAAAAAGCCAAGAAGAACAAATAATCTGTTAGAACAAAGACAAACTAGGTTAGTAACACGTTTGGATCATAACAGAAAACAAAAACCAGAATAATAGAAAATAAATCAAGAAGATACAACCTATGAATAAAAAGAGTGCAAAGCAAAGTGAAGAGGTAAGCAATGTGGAAGAACTTTTTACCAAACTGAAATCCTAGTGAGTGAAGGGGAACAAAAATGCTTTCCCAGGATCATTCCTCAAATATACACAAAATCCCTATTTATCAAGATTTTAAACTCACAGACTGTCTAAGGACTAAGTATCTTACAGACTGGTCCAAAGAGTTTATAAGGGCAAAGATAAAGAATGGCTTCTGAGCCTGCCCCGCAAATATTACACAATTAAGTGTTAAAGAAAAAGCTTCCTAAAACTGAAGGAACTATATTTCTCACTCCAAGAGGTTTATATAAATTGTTAAAATATAACCCCAATAGGAGAAATAAAGGTATTCCTATCCAGATTTAGACACATAACTTGCTACTGGCTAGGAATACGAAATGTATTAAACATCTTTTCTTTCAACAAATATTTATGGAGTACCCTTTATGTCTCAATCACTCCAACAGGTATCACTGCTAATTGGTGTTTCAAGTGAAGCCAAAAGGAAATCAGGCAAGCAAAATCTCTCTAAAAATTTCAATTCTGGTGAAAATAGTGAAAGGAACAAACAAATAAAAGAGAAAATTAGAAATTGCAATTAAATCCAAGAAAGGAAATAAATAGGATTTGGGACAGCGAATAACCAGGAGGGGGGGGGGGGAGTCCACTTTAGAGAGTGGTCAGAGAAGGTTGCTCTGAAAAGGAGACATTTAAAACCTAAGGATAAGAAGCAGCAGCCCTGCCCATGGTAAAGTGCCTTCCAAACAGAGGGAACTGCAAAAATACAAAATCTCTGAGGCAGAAATGCTCCATTAATGGAATGGTCACCAAGATACATAAAAATAAAGAAAAAAAAGACAAACACAAAAATAGATAAAAAATAATTTTAAATTTTTTAAAAGAAAAAAAATTTTAAAGGCAAAAAGACAAAAAAAAGATATATGGTTAGAAGTAGTACGAGGTAGGGTTCATTCACTTATACAACAAACATTTACTGAGTACATCTTATATGATAGGCACTGTGCGAAAGTTCTGGGGTATAAACAAAATTAAAGTTCCTGCCATTACCAGGGCTTTAGAGGAGAGTAGTGAGGGACGTTTTAAGTGGTTAGCCAGGAGCCAGATCATTCAGAGTTTATCTTAGTTAAAATAATTCCACCAAGAGGGCCGGCTGTAGCCCAGTGGACAGGGCGCCGGTTCACCACATGGGAGGCCCCGGGTTCAGTTCCCGGGGCCTCTCTGAGCGGGCAGACCACCTTGAGAGGGCAAGCCGCCTTGGGGGGGGCAGAGCTGCTGTGGGCAGGGCAAAAAGCCGCCATGGGCAGGGGAAGCCGCCGTGAGCAGAGCAGAGCCGCCCGCGAGCAGAGCAGAGACGCCCACGAGCAGAGCAGAGCCGCCCACGAGAGGGGCAAGCCGCCTGCACGGTGAGCTGACTCAGTGCGTTGCCGCAACGGGGGGAGACAAAGCAGACACAGAAGAACACAAAAATGAACACAGCAAGAACAAGCAGAAAGGGGGGGATATGTAACAAAAAAAAATAATAATAATTCCACCAAGTTAAAATATATTTTTAATACTACACTACTAAAATACCAATGGCACAATTTAAAGAAAAGTAAAAGTCATCTTTCAGTAGGCAACTGGACAATATGCATCAAAAGCCTTTAAAATATCCATAACACATAGTAATTTTGCTTCTATTGGTACTCTATCCTGAGGAAATAAAAGTTATGGGGCCAGGGAGTAGAGAAAAGGAGTTTATGCATAAGGGGCAAAGGGTTTCTAACTGGGGTGATGGGAAAGTTCTGGTAATGGATAGAGGTGGGGATATCACATTTTGAGTGTGACTAATCCCAGTAAACTGTATTATTGGGAGCAGTTGAGATGGAGAAGTTCATGTTGTATGTTTCCACAAGTAAAAGAAGAGAGAGAAAAGATTAATGAGTTCATAATAACTAAAGACAATCCATGACACTGGACTGGATCTAATGATAGAGGTTTTAGAAAAAGCCCAAAAGGTCATTCTTGGGACATTAAAAAATTGGAATATAGAATGTAAGCTTTATATCAATGTCAAATTTCTTGAACTTGATAACTGTACTTAAGGTGGTTCTGTAAGTGAATATCCTTGTTCTTATTAGGAAATGTATATAAAGGCATTAAGTGCTCAAGAAGCATGATGTATACAACCTACTCACAAATGTTTAGAAAGTAGATAAATAGTTGAAAGACAAATGGATGGATGGATAGAATGATTAGCAGATGCGGCAAAATGTTAAAAGTTGATGGATCTGGGTATCTGGGTGGGGAGTATGCTGGAGTTCTCTGTAGGGGGTTTGTATTATTTTGGCAACTGCCATTAAGTTTGAAATTATTTCAAAATAAAAGTTAAAAAAAGCTTTCTGACTACTTCAAAATTACCAGAATGGCTATTATTTTAAAAATGGAAAATAGCAAATGTTGGTGAGAATGTAGTAAAACTGGAACCCTCACACATTGCTGGTAGGAATATAAATTGGTGCAGCCAATTTACAGTTTGGCGGCTCCTCAAAAAATTAAACATAGAATTATCATATGACCCAGCAGTTCTACTTCTAGGTATATACCCAAAAGAACTGAAAGCAGGAACTCAAACAGATATGAGTATACCAATGCCCAGAGCAACATTATTCACAATAGCCAAAATGTGGAAACATCCCAAGTGTCCATCAACAGATAAACAGATAAACAAAATGAAGCATATCTGTACAATGGAAGATTATCCAGCCAAAAAAAAAAAAAATTAAGTTCTAATTAAACATGAACATTGAAATCACCATGCTAAGTGAAATAAGCCAAACACAAAAGGACAAAAACTGTATGATTCTACTTATATAAAACATATAGCAAAAAAACAAATTCATAGAGATAGAAAGTAGATTAGAAGTTATCAGGGAAGGTAGGTTATTCCTTAAAGAGTAAAGAATTTTTGTTTTCGGTGATGAAAAGGTTTTGGTAATAGATGGTGTTGATGACAACACAACATTTTAAAAGTAATTAAGGGAACTGGCTGTAGCTCAATTGGTGGGGCTCTGATTTACCACATGGGAGGCCCCAGGTTCGGTTCCCGGGGCCTCCTCAAGCAGGCAGACCGCCTCGAGAAGGCAAGCTGCCGTGGGCAGGGCAAAGCCGCCATGGGCAGGGCAAGCCAAGCCACCACGTGGTGAGCTGACTCGGTGGGTCCCCGCAGCGGGGGGAGACAAGCAGACACAGAAGAACGCAAAAATGAACACAGCAAGGACAAGCAGAAAGGGGGGGATATATAATAAATAAATAAATAAATCTTAAAAAAAAATTAATGCCACTGAATAGTACATTTAAAAATATTTGAAATGCCAAATTTTATGTTACATAGGTGTTACCACAATAATAAAAAAAAAAGACGATCTGGGGAAATTAATGATCACTAGCATCATCATATTATCAGCATCTTCCCTTGTTATTTAAATTATATTTTAAAAATCTAAAATCTAAAGTAGAATGGAACAGAGTGAGATAACTTTTATGTACATTTTGTAAAAATATCTGTCCTAGCATATTTGTTTATCATTAATTAAAATGTTATTCAAATAAGCGTAAATCACAGAATTCAGACTTCTTAGTTAACTTTTAACATTTTGGATTACATAATTTTCCCTCGATGCTTTTATATATATTATCTCTTTTACTTCATGTATTCCCTGGGAGGAAGTCAGAGACAGTTATCATTGACCCTGTGCACTTGATGTGTAAAGTGGAACATTAAACTCTAAGAAAGTAAAACAGCAACTCTGGGCCTAGAAACCCCAGTTCCCTGAATCTGAGCGCAGGAGTCAATCTATTAAACAGCAAATCTATTTATTTTTTATTTATTTACATATGCTTTGTGGTTTTTTTTTTTTTTTTTTTTTTTTTTTTTTTAGGTACTAGGGATTAACTCATACATGGGAAGCAACCACTGAGCTACATCCGTTCCCCACTGAGAGACGGTTTTTTCATTTGCTTGTTTTTTGTTTCTAGGGGATACCGGGGATCAAACCCAGGACCTCATACATAGGAAGCAGGCACTCAACTATCTGAGCTACACCTGCTCCCCAGAAAATATGTTTTTAACACACCATTTAGGCTTCAGTGATTTCACAGACTACATTGAATGGCAACATGATTTTCATCAGTTATCTTGAGGATGACCACCACTTTCATCCTATATCTAATTCTTACCTCAAAAATTGCCAACAGTAAGTTATTTTAGAAATATCCATAAATGATTATAATTTTCAAACACCATACTATTCCTTGGTGTCTAAGGAACCCATAACTCAGATATGGGTTAAATTTCAAGTTACATATTTCAAAAAAGACACATTACTGTTATTGTCTTCTTTTTTTTTTTTTTTTTTTTTTTGTGGGCGGCTTCTGCTTCTATTCACGGCCGGCTCTTGCTTCAGTTCGCGGGTGGCTAGCTGTGCTCCATTCACGGGTGACCTGCCCTGTCCATGGCAGCCTTTTGCCCTGTCCGTGGCAGCTTTTTTGCCCTGCCCACGGCGGCTCCGGCCCACCCACGGCGGCTTGCCATTCTCAAGGCTGTCTGCCCGCTCGGAGAGGCCCCCGGGAACCGAACCTGGGGCCTCCCATGTGGTATCCCAGCGCGCTCTTTATCCACTGAGCTATCTAGCCGGGCCCTATTGTCTTCTTCTTATTTGTTGTTTGTTAGCTTTTAAATTGGTCTTTTGCGGGAGAAGGGTACCTGGGAATTAAACTTGGTCACTGTAATAAAAATGCCTAAAAGATAAATCTGCATATTCTTACAAAGACCACAAGAGAGATGGGAGTCTTTAAGATGAGTTATTTCTTTTCCCCCTTCCACCTAATCACAAGTTTCCTAAAATACCTAGCAGTCACTACTAATGCAGGTATTAGAATAGGAATGCAAGTGGGAATGTGGATTAAGTGGGAAATTGGATTAATAAATAAACGTTCATGGGGCCAGCTGTATAGCCCAATGGATAAGGGCGCCGGTACACCACATGGGAGGCCCCGGGTTCAGTTCCCGGGGACCTCTTCGAGTGGGCAGACAGCCTTGAGAAAGGCAAGCCGCTGTGGGCGGGGCAAAGCCGCCATGGGCAAGGCAAAAAGCCGCCACGGGCAGGGAGGAGCCACCACAGGCATAGCAAGTCACCCGTAAAACAGGGAGCCGAGCAGCCTGCAAAAACACGGAGCGGAGCCATTCGTGAAACGGAATGGAGCCACCCACGAGCGGGGCGAGCTGCCTGCGCGGAGGGCCGACTCGGCACGTCGCCGCAAAAACGGGGGGAGACAAGAAGCAGACATAGAAGAACACAGAAGAATGGGCACACAGCAAGAGCAAGCAGAAAGGGGGGGGATATGTAACAAAATAAATAAATAAATAAATAAAGCCAATATTAAAAAAAATAATAATAAAAAATAAACGTTCATAAGTGAACTTCTGCTAAAAAAAGGCAAATATTTTTGTTAATATGGTGATTCAATAATCAAATTTATCATGACAGTCAAATGTATGTTTTCATTTTGTATTAGAAACATATAGATGATGAATAAATTAACAGCTTGAGTTCAGGAACTCCAGACTAATTTTGTTTTGTTTTTTAAAGATTTATTTTTATTTATTTACCCTCCCCCACCTTGCCGCTTGTGCTGTGTCCATTCGCTGCCCGTTTTTCTGTGTCTGCTTGTCTCCCTTTGTTGCGTCATCTTGATGCATCAGCTCACCGCGCCGTGCCACGCAGGCCAGCTTGCCTTCACAAAGAGACCCCGGGAATCGAACCCAGGGCCTCCCATATGGTAAACAGGAGCCCAACCAATTGAGCCACAGCCGGTTCCCTCCAGACAAGTTTTAAAAGAGAATGCTCTTAGGGAAGCAGATGTGGCTCAAGTGCTTGAGCTCCTGCCTACCACATGGGAGGTCCCAGGCTCGGTTCCTGGTGCCTCCTAAACATGACAAGAAGAGCAAGACAGCAAGCTATCGAGTCAGGCAGGGTGCAGTGAACTGACTCAACAAGATGACACAACGAGAGACATGAAGAAAATATAATGAAAGACACAACAAAGCAGGGAGAAGAAGTGGCTCAAGTGATTAGGCACCTCCCTCCCACATCGGAGGTCCCAGGTTCAATTCCTGGTGCGTCCTAAAAAGAAGATCTGCACAGAAGATACAGCAAATACAAACAATGAGGGGGTGGAGAGAAATAAAGAAAATAAATCTTAAAAAAAAAGAGAATGCTGATAAAACAGAACTAACTTGTCCTTGTCATATGTTTTTCTTCATCACTGTTTTTTTATTAAAAATCTGTACAGGGAACTGGCTGTGGCTCAATTGGTTGGGCTCTGGTGTACCATATGGGAGGCCCCAGGTTCAGTTCCCGGGGCCTCCTGGCAAAGACAAGCCGCTGCGCGGTGAGCTGACACAGCAGGGGGTGACAAGCAGACACAGAGAAACGCAAAAGCAAATGAACACAGCGAGCACAAGCAGCAAGGGAGGATATATAAATAAATAAAAATAAATCTTAAAAAAAAAAGCTGTTCAGAAATAAAAATCCCACATGGGGCTCCATGCCAATAAATGATAAGCTTATAAAAATTTATAAAATTGTAAACATTTGTAAAAATGTTTATGTTCCTTTCATCTTGGTGTCCTGAAGAGGAAATTTTATATCTGCCCCTTTCTCTAGCATCTTGTCATCTTCTGGGAAATTTCTCATTCTCTTTTAAATGACCATCACCCCTCCACCCCCTACCCCACCAAAAAAAAAAAAAAAAAAGATTTCTGGGTATGCACCACCAATTGCCCCAAACATGAATTACTGTAGCCTACAATGTCTCTGAAAAAGTATAAGGGGACAGTGAGTCCCAGTGAAGCTACTGACTGTGGCCCTACTTTTTTCACAGTCACATATGCCTCCGTCTCCACATTCTCCTACACTTCACTGATGGAAGTCACTCTGTACTTTTACCTAGCTTTCCAAATATCTAGCTACGTTTGCTACAAGATCTGGGAAGACCTAATTCTGAATTTTCATTATATGCTTCTCCTTGATCTTTTAGGCAATGGCTTCAGAAACATACCAAGACCACATAATTTCTGCATATTTAAAACAGGCCAGCATTACAGGGTATTTTGCGGCATCAGGGTATATAGAAATGTATGATTAACCTCTATCTCTTGAGTATGGAGGTACTATGTTCCAAAAGCTACTACAGAACTACAAAAAGAATTGACCTGGTCAACTTAAAAAGAACCTGTCAAACAAGGGATATTATTCCTGAGACTGACCATCCTCTCTTTTCTCCAGAAACTACTCAAAAATGAACACATATTGTGACCTATTCTCACTCTCTTGAACTTTTCTGAATTCTCTTCAAGAGAACAGTCTTGGGGTCTACACATGATCCTCAGAGAATAAGCTGTGGCACATATGGGAAGGGATACATAACAAGGGTGGGATGTTAGTAATTGCATCTTTATAGTACACCAAGCAGAGGAAGACATTAAGATAATGCTGAGTGGGAACTCTTGTCTCTGTTACTATTTCCATTTATTTTATCTAGGGCCACTAGATTAGGTGAATCTTTAACCAGAGTTTTTTGGATTTATGCAGGAAAACACTCCCAATCTAAAGTGTAGATTCTGGATGAGCACAATAGCCACTAACCACAACCAGATGATACCATCGACTCCTTGAATGCATATATGAGTTTCAACATCTCCTTCTGGGCTCAAAAGAAAAGATTTCCTGTATTACCTTCCCCACTCTTTTATATGTTGTATTTTACCCTTAGGGGAAAAATGTTCAAAAAAGGTCATGCCCACCAAACACTATTCTCTCAAAAAATTAATTTTGGGCCCAGCTAGATAGCTCAGTGGATAAAGAGCGCGCTGGGGTACCACATGGGAGGCTCCGGGTTCGGTTCCCGGGGACCTCTCCGAGCGGGCAGACGGCCTTGAGAAAGGCAAGCCGCCGTGGGTGGGGCAAAAGCCGCCGTGGACAAGGCAAAAAGCCCCCACGGGCATGGCAAAGTCACCCGTGAAAAAGTGGAGCTGCCACCTGCGAACCGCCGCGGAAGCCGGGCAGCCCACAAAAAACATGGAGGACTGCTGCCCACAAAACATGGAGCAGAGCCGCCCATGAAAACGAAATGGAGCCACCCTCGAACGGAGGGAGCCGCCGCCGTGGAGGGCCGACTCGGCGCGTCGCCGCAAAGACAGGGGGAGACAAGAAGCAGACATAGAAAGACACAGAAGAAAGGACACACAGCAAGAGCAAGCAGAAAAGGGGGGGGGGATATGTAATAAATAAAAAATAAATCTTTAAAAAAAATTAATTTTACTCACACTGGTAAACAATATGTGGTTAAAAAAAAAAAAACAAGAAAGCAGAAGCTCCTACCCATTTTTGAAGTATGAGTTGATAAAGTATTCTACCTCCCATTCTCACCCTATTTTTCTCATGTCTGAAGAACTGCTTTTTGACACCTGACCAATTTCATAGACTTGCCACTGTCTTTGTGTTATAAGGAAATTCTGATCAACACTGCAACTCCGTGAAGCAAAATGACAAGCAAAAATTCTTCTTCATAAAGGACTTAACATCTCTAGGACTTTTGTGAAATATTCAGAAATGCTCATTTCTAGCCCAATCTCAAATGGAATCATGAGTGAAATATTGGAAGTGGGTGCTCTGATTAGTTATAAGGGGACAGACTTTCTAGTCTTCTAAAGAACAAAGCTTCAAGTGAGCCTCTCTTGTTATAACACTGAATTTAGTTTCATCAGCTGCTTCCAATTACAGACAATTTAAATTTATTTATGTATTGAACTAGAACCAAATTATTTTTAGAGTTTCCTAAAATCAGAAGTCATTAAGGATCAACAACATCTGTACCAGAGATTAACCATTACTTGCTGGTTAGGACTGATCTTTCCTGCTAATAACAGTTCAACTATTTTTCCCTCAGTTCTAGAAGTATGTCCCTACTGAGCCAAAAGGGAACTTCAGCACCATTTTAGACTACCAAAGTCCTCACATTTCGACAAAACTGAAGAGTCTCAATGACATCCTGTTGGAACAAAGAAGAATATGACTAGCAACTACAGATAAGAACTAGTTATATTCCTGATTCTATATATAGTCATGTTAGATTAAAACCAAATCATAAGGCAAACAATTTCAGAAAAGGTCTCTGACATACCAGAGAATTAGGAAACCGCACGTCAACATCACATGTGTTTTGAATTAGCTTTTCTAAATGATGTATTAGATGAAATGCAATAAATCCAGACACCTACACAAATGAAAAGATTTACAATTTCCCAAAATACTAATAGTAATTAATTGCTTCTTTGTGGTCAGTACAGAAGCTCTTTTTTCCTGACATTTCATATTTTTCAATAAGGCCAAATTTTCTACAAGGAGCATATATTGTAATAATAAAGAAAATCAAAGGGGGAAAAAACACATAATTAAAAGACTGTAGGGGCCGGCTCGATAGCCCAGTGGATAGGGCGCTGGCATACCACATGGGAGGCCCCGGGTTCGATTCCTGGGGACCTCTCCTAGTGGGCAGACCACCTTGAGAATGGCAAGCCGCCATGGGCGGGCCGGAGCCGCCATGGGCAGGGCAAGAAGCTGCCACAGACATGGCAAGAGCCGCCAAGGGCAGGGCAGGTCGCCCGCGGATGGAGCGCAGCCAGCCACCCGCGAACTGAAAGCCGGCCATGAACGGACGCAGAGACCGCCCACAAGCGGGGAAAAGCCGCGCCTGCGCAGTGTCCATTCTCGGCGCGTCGCCGCAGTGGGGGGGAAGGGGAGATTTGTAATAAAATAAATAAATCTTTAAAAAAAATAAAAATAAAAAAATAAAAAATAAAAGACTGTATCAGACCTATTCCTTCATTATACCTAGTTAGAGATCAAGTTTTATTTCTTTATAGTTAAAAAAAGATCTTAAAAAAATAAACTTGTCATTAAACTCACCAGGTCTAATAAAAACATTTTCCACAGACAACATTGCTGCTATTGGAAGTAGGAGATCTTCGCAGTCCAGGGAAGCAGCTTTTATTACCGCACATGTCAGATGTGGAGGGAGAGGAAATTCCACCATAGACAAACCCAGTCTGGTCACATGGCCACTCCTTAATAGAAAGAAAAAGTTCTTAAGTCTTTCTAACTTGAGAGAGTACAAATGTAATGTTCACCTTTCTGAATAAACCAGATACAATTCAGATTACTTAAAATCACCTCCAGAAAAAAAAAAAATCACCTCCAGAAATTAAATTCAATAAAAGAAACATGAAAAACTGTAGGGTCAGTGATAAAAGAAGCATAAAAAGATGATAAAGCCCCTGCAGTTAAGGACCTTAATATATAAAAAAAAATAAACAATGTGGCAGAATAAAGTAGTATAACAAAACACACAAACATGTACAGGATTTGTAGAGGATGTTCTTGAAAATATGAGAAAAATGACAGTTTCACATCTTCCCTATCATACAATCAGGAGGATAAGGACTTTGGCCTTCTTACTATCTTTATGTACCTAGCATAATGCCTGGCACTGAAATGGTACTCAGAAATTACTTGTTAAAAAATACCAAAATTAAACAAGGTTTTATGGTACAGTTTTAAATTCAGAATTATGGTGAAAAAAGACTGAGGACAAATTTTAACTTCAGGTAAAACAGTCCATTCAATTCAAACAAATTATTTTCTACTAATAAAGGAAGATATTCAGAACCCTATATAAAAATAAACCAGGGGAGCGGATGTAGCTCAAGTGGTTGAGCATTTGCTTCCCATGTATGAGGTCCTCGGTTCAATGCCCAGAACCTAAAAAAAATAATAAAAAATAAATAAACAAATATCTGTTATGGTCTTTTTTTTTTTTTT